>SKCR01008568.1:0-55270 GCA_019454045.1 Zanthoxylum bungeanum
AATGAGCATGATTAATTAGGCTAATTGGTGTTTTTGAAATGTTAATCTAGTTGATTAATTATGTGATACACTTTTGTTAATTTAATTGAGAAATTTGGAATTTTTGGAATTAAATTAATTGGGCTAATTTTGGAAATTGGGCTTTAAAGTTGTTATTGGGCTTTAATGGGCTTGGTTGTACCAAGATTGGTTTAGGCAAATTGGTTGGATCCAATTGGGCCCAAAACCGTTTCCATAAAGTCCAAATGCGACTAATGGACCTTTAACTTTAATTGGGCCTAATGGGCCTAAATTGGTTTCAAAGGCATATAAGGGTGATTCCTTTAAATGGGCTTTAGTCTTTGGGTTTGACCCATGTTGACCAAAATCTCATGCTTTAAGAAATTAATTGAAAGCCCATTAGACTTTAATTAAATTAACATTGGATGTTAATCGGGCTTTGAGACCCGTAACGATTAAATTTGGAATTTAAGTTGTAAAGGTTCTTAATAAAGTGTAATATTTAATTTGGAATTAAATAATGGATTAGTATTAAATACATATTAAATTGGATTTAATGTTGTAGTTTAATTTAATTCGAGAATTCGTACTTTGAGTACTTATTCGCAAAACGAGTTTGACTCGCGCAAAATCAAATCGTTGTTTGAACATTGGATGGTCATTAATTATCAGATTAATTAATTTGATTAGATTGATTGATAACATGCTTGTATGAATAAATGGTTGCGATGCATGAATAATGTATATCGGATGGATATTAGATGGGTGAGGCATTTTTAGAAATTGTTGTAATAAATTTAGAATTATTAAATTAGACCTGCGTGTCCAGCCTATTACATCCTTACTCTTTGTATTTTTCTTCTCACCTATTCCGCTCAATGTAAATGCGGTTTCTTTAGAAGTGTTATGTAATGTGTAGAAGCAATACTTGTGCTAGCGGGAGAGAGGAAATTGAGAGATTTGATCTAGGATCAATGTGTTTAACTATCCATCCGTATATCATTATTATTTATTTATACGCACTTTATTATGTATTTAGAATGCATGTTTAAGGGTGTATGATGATGAGACCTTAACAAAGATAATAAATTGGTTGCCAATTTGCACGCGAAAAACCATCACACAATATTAAGCGTTTTTCATTCCATTGAGTGATTCTTACTCAAGATCCAAGATTAGCATTGGTTTGTTGGCCAAAGTCAAGACCTTTGTCCGTCGCGGATGTGTTTGAATCACGAGAGCTTTATTCCATATTGGTGTCTTGTCCAAGTCATGATTTGTTGGCCAAAGTCAAGATCACTTCTTGTCCATCGACATTGATTACGAAGCTTTCCATGGTCAATGGGTTCCGCTTAACTGGGATCACTAAGTTTGTTGTGCCAAAGCCAAGGCTTAGTTGATTCAGAAGAAAAAGGTTAGGGAATATATTGGATATATTGGCATATATAAGATATATGTTTCGGGCTTAGATGTCCACCTACTGGATCTAGGAATTGGATAAGATCCAATTGATCTACCTAGTTAAGTATCATATAATTTGTTGGACAAAGTCAAGATTGTGTGTTATTTAACGGGATCCTAGCCCACTAGGAAACACGGTTTCCCGAGTACTCGACAGAGGGTTAGAGGCTCACCGAAAAATAGTGGGAGACAAATATTAGATTTGCAATATTCATTTAATAACTTGCCATACGCGCTCAATCAAATATCATTCGTCAAATAAATTAATATGTTAGTTTGACTAATATTTAACTTTGTTTTAAAACAGTTTGACTGTATTCAAACTATTTCAATTAATAGTCGATTTTATAATTGGATTATAGTAATCAATATAATTGAATTTTACAAATTAAAAGTATAGTTGATTATATAGTTGGACTATAGTAATAATTATATTAAATAGTACCTGACATCATTGATTAAATAGTTAGACTATTGGAATCAAGATAAAAATGAAAGATTAGTGTTTAAAACATAATCCTGGGTGAAAATGTATTTAAACGACTTTATTTTTCAAATTGGGAATAAAATTTCAGGATAGTCTTGGAACTAAGAAGTTACTTTATTTGATAAAATAACATCTTTGGCCTAAGCCCAGAGTTAAGCAAATAGTAGAGCATGATCTTTGGAAGATTCATGTGATGATAACTTTAGTGCTTAATCCATTATACTTGTCAAATAGACTCCTTAATTTCTTAATCAGAACTAAGGATTAGATCCTTAAAGTATGATAATGAAATTGAAGGATCTTCATAGATCTATTCTTAGATCTTAGAAGAGTTATTTTCAATAGATAACTCTTGGAGAGTTAATGGCTATTCTCAATGAGAAAAAGTCAAAGTTTGCAATAGGGCAAGAAGCGTAAGGTGCATCTTACTTTGATATTCTAGAAGACCAAGGCTTGGCCAAAGGCTTCTGGGATATGGAAAAGGGCAAAGACAAAGTCATTTTAATCTTCTAGGAAGATAAAAGACATATAACAAGATGTCTGTCTAAATAGTGGCAAACGGGGTCATTGAAGCGTGACTGCCGTATGCTTAAGGCAGACATGAAAGAATTAAAGAAAGGGAAAGGCTCTGACTTTAATGATGTTTGTCGTAAATATGTTCACTATTAGTATTAAAATTGGATTTTAGATACTAATAGTGGTACATAAATATGCATTGATGTGCAGAATCTGCTGTGAGCAAGATACTGACTTCAGAAACATTATCTCTATATCGAGTAGAACTCGTTGCAAGTGTACCTTTATATTCAAGAATACTAAAGTGTTTTATTTTATAAAGATGATATTGAGATAAACACATTAGATGTGAATAACAGTATTTATATTTTGAATATAAATAAATCTCAAACATATAACATGACAAATAAATAGCTCGAACTGATTTGATCAGATGAGACTTAATTGTGGCAGTGTTGTCTGGGACACATTAAATAAGACTCGTATATCCACACTTTTGAAGAGTGGATACTATGGCAAATTTGATTCTATTCAAATGATGTCAAGAATCTAGTTTATTAGGCAAAGTGCCTATAACACTATTTACTTGATAAAAGTATAAGTGTCACCGATCTGTTAGCCCTAGTTCATAGTGAAGCAAGTGGGCCCATGTCTAGCTAGGCTAGAGGTGGATATGAATATTTCGTGACCTTTACGGATGTGGCATCGCATTATGGTTACGTGTTTCTTTAGAAACACGAATCGGAAACTTTTAGAGTTTCGACACGAAATAGACGAACAGATCGGCAAAAGTATTAAAACATCACGGTTTGACCATGATGAAAATAATTAAACAATAAGTTTCTAATATACTTGAAAGAGTATAGTATTCTTTCAATGAGGACTCCTCCCGGAACACGTCAGTTTGACGGTGTGTCCGAACGGAGAAATCGAATTTTGTTAGACATGATAAGGTTAATCATGAGTCGCTCTGAGCTACCATTTCCTTCAACGGATAAGCATTAATAGTGCAATACTTATTTTGAATAAGGTTCCATAAAAAAACTGTTAAACATAATTCATATTAGATATGAACATGAATGAAACTGGGCTTTCTCACTTCTGATGATTTGGGAATGCTAGACATGCGTTTGGATGATACCAAACCAGAACCCAAATTGGATAAGTGCCTAATTGTGGGTTATCATAGGGAAACCAAAGTATATTACTTATACAACTCACTAGAGAACAATTTAATTATTTCTCGCCATGTAGTTTTCCTAAGAGGAATATCGATATGCAGTGGTAAGTGGGAGGATAGTAAAACTCGATGAAAATCGGAGTAATACTGTTCAAGGCACCAAGTCCTTAATGGAACACAAACAGTTCATCAAGGATGAAACTGTACCAGTAATCTTCGAATACATAAAAACCGCGTAGATTGGAGAGACTCAGAAAACAACCTGGGGGTATGGGTTTCTGATCTCACCTCATAAAGATGTCAATCTTATTGAGGAAAACAAACCGACTACGTATGAAGAAGTGATACAAGGTATCGACTCCCTATTATGGCAAAGTGCCATGAAGTCCGAAATGGATTCCATATATATCAAATATGTTTGGACACTAGTTGTTGTACCGTAAGATATTGTGTCTGTTGGTACTAATGAGTCTTCAAGGAAGACATACGTGGAAGGCAACATACCAACATACTAAGCTAGGCTTGTAGCGAAAAAGTATTGTTATCAACATAGTGTCGATTATGATGAAACCTTTTATCTGTTACCACGGTAAATCCATTTGGATAATGCTTACTGATGCTGCATGTTTCATTTATGAAATATGTCAGCTCAACGGAAAATCGCTTTCCTGAAAAGGAAAACTTTTGGAGGATGTTTACAATATCCTAACGGTTTTGTCGTACCAAAACTAGCAAACAACGTTTACGGGTTATTCGATCCATGACTAGATTGAAGCAAGTATTGAGTTCTTGGAATTATAGTTTTGATGTAATCATAATAGTTTATGATTTAATTCAAAACGAAAATAATTCATGTGTATATAAAGAGGTTAGTGGGAGCTCACTGACTGTGACTGTCCTAAATAATGATGATATGTCATTTCTTAAAAATGATATTCCCATATTAAAATCGGTGAAAGCTTGGCTTTCATGAAAATTCTCCGTAGAATTCTTGGGAGAAACAACCTTTATTCTAGGAATAAAGATCTTCAGGGATAGATTTAAGGTTGTTAACACTCTCCGAGAACTCGTACATTGAAAAATATATGTGACCTGGTGTCTCATACGCTTTGAGCATATAGAGTCACAAACAGGCTAATCCTAGTGATGGTCACTAGATTGATATTAAGAACATCCGTTAGTATCTTAGAGAACTAAGGATGCTGTCTTATACTATGGAGAATGAGAACTTGAAATGATTGGGATCAATGCTACAAGTTTCCTAACCGATAAAAAAAAACAACGGTACTATACAGTTTGAATAACGGAACAATAAGTTGGAAATCTTCCAAGCAATATACTGTTACCGAAGAAACAACAAATGCGGGTTATTGCTACAGCTGAGGCAGCAATAGAAGCCATTTGGGTCGATAATAAATCTAATTAGATTAGATATAGTTTTGTTAGCAGCTGAGCTAGGCTATAGCGCAGGCTAAAGAATTAATGGTCTCACCAACGATCCAGATATATATTTAGACTATTCATCTGATTCGTTCGGATCATACATCGTGGCGATGTGATGATCTTATAAATCGCATCAGACGATAATCATACAAATCCGCCGATGAAAGCCTTTCCTCAGCAGTTTGAGCGAACCGTACATAGTTCGGGTGGTAGACACTCGAGTGACTGGCTATAGGCCAAGTGGGAGATTGTTGGACAATTATGACCCATAGCGTCACTATTTGTACAGATCATGGTATTGTCGTACAAATTAACTATGTGACAAAGGAGATTGCTCTCTTATCATTTGTGATTAGATCACCTAGATGTATTAATGATAGGATGTCCTTATGATTAGTTCCTGGATTGAGATGATATGAGACAGTATCAATACACGAAGGTATAATCATTAAATATCCCTAGTCAGAGTATTATCGAGATTGGACATCGATAATATGTAAAAGACTAGTATTACACTTGTGCGTGTTATGGAGCATAACGATATAGTTCTCATATATTTGGGTATATGATACTCATGCAAGTGTAATAGGAGGTTATGTTTTACCGATGGTACGGAAAACAGTTTCTCTCTGGATAGACCCCAACGGAATTCCATTGGTAGTATGACTATGTGTCTATGGAAGTCCGAAATCAGGGTAGGTGTATTTGGTCTTAACCTGAGACATGCACCGCTAATACTTGCGACAATCAATATGCTTGGGTTTTGGTCGTCCAGGGCTTTAACAGGTTCTGTGTACGCCTCTGCTGGGTATATTGAGAATCGTAGTGTATTGGGTGTGATGTCAAGATGGAAGTATCACTCCAGTCATAGTGGGGATGATGTCACGTAGGATACGGTACTAGTACTCTTAAGTACTGTAGTCATCGGGATATTATGACTAAGTCATGTATATTATATTATAGAGACTAGTTACCAGACATCCGATATGTGCTTCGTACGGGGCATACATAATTCCAGCCCTAGGCCTAGCACGTGGCATCCGATATTGGATCGACATACATGGTACTATGTATACTACTACCTGATATAGATCGCTTATTCCTGTAAGCATATTTCTGGAGAATTGGGTAGGCATGGCGCTTTGCTAGAGCCAACCTTGTCTTGTAAATCGGTAAAATATAGTACTTGGTATTTACATGTTCGGATAGTCCAACAACCGTATTTACTGCCAACATAGCCGGGGATCTCATGGGTCGCTTCTCGAAAATTCACCGATGACGTATGACTCGCACTTTATTAATCTGAGATAATTTAGATGAGAGAGAAAATTAATCTGGGATTAATTACGGAGATATTTTATCTAGGATAAAATATCATTTAAAGAGAGAAAACGATTAATATGGAATTAATCGATAAATTAATATATTCTATATATTAAACGAAATTGGATTTCGACGCGGAATTAAAATTTGATTTTAATTTGGGCAAACGAGTTAATTTAGAATTAATTCATTAGCGACGTGAATAGTGATTTCGCTAGGCATAATGATTTAATTACGTCGCAATGGAAAATTCGTTAATTTGGAATTAGCGAACCCGAGCCCGGGATTGTTTGTAAGCACATTCGCACGTAAGTCAAATGAAGCGTCAAATTATTAGTCACATCAAGCGTCAAATCATTAGTCACTTTGAGTGATGTGACAACTTGTCACTTGATTGATTGAGTGATGTGACTTGATGGAAGTGTTTGGAAGCTTTTTTGAAAGATTGATTGACATTTAATATATTTTAAATGTTTGGTATTTATTTTATTTTTGAAATCAATTAATTGATTTTGGAAAATTAAAAAAAGTGTATTAGATACACACTTTTACCACCAACCACACAACTCTCTCTACCTTTTTTTCTTCTTCCCTCTCTCACACGCCCAAAGTGGGCTGTTTCTTCTCTTCTATTCTGCTCACTGCAGTGAGCTATAGGAGTAGTAAAGTCATGATTTTGTTGCAAAATCAAGGTGCTAGCACACATCCGGAGTCGTCCGTAGTTGATAGGGAAACCCACCCGTGTGCATGGAATCATTTCATCACAAGCTTGGAGCTTGATGGAACCATCTATGGCCGATTTGGAAGACCAAAAATCTGCTCACTGTCGAGCTCATCAAAGGGCTTAAAAAGTTTTTATTGCTCGCCGCATCGCTCAACCGATCGATGTAAGTATTCCGCGACTTTCTTTGATGTATTCACATGTGTTTTATGCTTGATTATCGATCCTCGGAACCATAGAAAATCCAACATGATGATGAGTTGGCTCATTTAAACAAGAATTTCAAGAAGTTTCTCAAATCCGAAAAGTATAAAGGGAAACCTTAGATGGATGAGAATAGGAAGAAAATTGGCCACCGAAGCACAAGAAAGATAAAATAATTTACTATGAGTATGAAAAGTCGGGTCATGTTTCGGACTGTCCATTTGGAAAATTCAAAGGAAAATTCAAAAAGAAAGCAATAAAGGTAACTTGAAGCGATAACGATTCTAGCTCGTCCGAGGAGGAAAGCGATGATGGAACAAGAAATCTAGCTTTATGGCTATTGATGATCTAATTGAAAGGGATGACGAAAAGGTACAAAATTCCCTTGAATATGATGAACTGTTTGATACTGTTAATGAATTGCTTAAGTTGTTTGATTTGCTTAGAATGAAGCATAAGTTTATCAAAAATGAGCATTCATGACTATTACATAATCATGTATCAATTATTGAGAAAAATGAAATGTATGAAAAAGAAATCGCATGCTTAAAAGATGAAAGTTAAAACTTGAAAAGAGCATATCTAGCATGTCATCTAGCTCAGTACATGTGATTGCAAATCTATTATAAAATGAAAAAATTATTTTGAATAAAAAATTATGGATTTTCATAACATTATAATAAAATTTACTTTGGGAGAGCAAAATTTTAATATATTGATTGGATCCCAAAGATTTACTTTTATAATAGAAAGATTATGATATATGCCTTACATCAAACGAAAATGTTTGAAGAATTATTTTATAAAGACATCAAATTATCATACGAATATCACTTTTAATGAAAATATCATATTTCATGTATGCAATAAGAAAGGATATAAAATATTTGATTGCATGTATAAGAATATAAAAGTGAATGCAGGGGTCCCTAAGGAACCAAGACTAATCCCCATGGACTTAAGAAAATTTAGGTACTAAAATGTACTTGAATGATTATGTAAGGGGAGCTTTGGGTATAGTCAAATAAGAAATATAAATTAATCCCAAAGACTTAACAATGATAAAGAAACAGCTCAAGAAGAAAAATATCAAAACTCTACCTAAAAAATGAATGAATTTGATAAATTGATTGATTTGTCACCAAGTGACAATGGTAATCGGTAAAATCCATGTTTATGAAAAATTTGGTATTGTTTCTCCAACTTATATATGTATGCTTATTGATATGAATGTGATTTGATTGTGAAGCATACTAGTGATTAGATAATTTGAAATTTAATTTGGTATCATCATATGCTTAATCTATTATTAATCTCATTTAATATCAATTGGTATCACCTCGGACTTATTTGTTTATATGATATATATATGTGATCATATTGAATTTTTAGCATTGAATATGCCTTGCCATTGATCTTTATTGGTTGAAAATAAAATAAATGGATATTAGATTAATTTGAGTGATATTGTACATGTGATTCATTTGATGTAAATTATTTATTTTGAGTGTTAATGGATCTTATTAAATTATTTAATAGCTTGTGTGAACCATAAAAATGTTCAAAAATTAAATTTGAAACAATCTTGCCAAGAACTAGCCTGATTTCCCTTCGCATACCTTATGGGACTGGAATACTGGTCTTTGATGGCGCTTACCGGTATGGGTTAGCGCACACCGGTCAATATATCGGTCTCTGCTTTTTAAAACGCCAGTAGCGTATTTCTTCATCCATTTCATCTCAAAATCACTCTAATCGTTCTCTAATCTTCTTCTAAGGTATTTCTGTTCCACTTCTACTCTCTTTTTATTATCATTTTCACTTTTTCCTCCTAAGTTATTAGAATCCTACATTTTTATGTTTGGAAACCCTAGATTTAGATTTTCTAGATTCGCAACTTTTTTGTGTGTTTTTGTTAAAATATATGGTTTTAAATCATTCTATGAAGTGTTTAGAGACATTATCCTTCATCATTTTGCATTCATTTCGTTGTTTCTGAAAAACACTAAAATCAAGCAAATTTTTCGCCAATAACCCCCAATTCCATTTTTCTACAAAATGGACTCTGAATTTAATCCCCGGTGCTATTTTCAAAATGCTAGACAAACTCATATTTATTCTGATCATATTAAAAAGAAAGTGTTTCCAAACAGTTTCATTGCGATATTGATGATTTAGTCGACTTTTCATGTTATGAGATTATCAATATCATAGGCTAAATCATTTTTGTCCAATTTATGATCATATTTATCCAAATCTTGTTAAAGTATTTTATACTAACATGGAGTTTCCTATTGGTACCCATAGAGTCTTTTAGACTTGATGGTATTAAGATGTTGTCTTGAGAAGTGTCTTAATGATATTAACATGAAATGAAGATTTTATATGTATGAATGTGATGGGGGGATTAGAGTGTTGGGAAAAATCTAATTCTCGAGGATCGAATAAAGCATATAATCATCATGCGAATACATCGAAGAAGTTGTGGAATACTTACATCGATCAGTAGAGGTGATGCATTGAGGAACAAAAAATATTTTCACCCTCAATCACGGTCACGGCAGTGGACTGGTTTGCAATCCTCCATTTTCAATTTTGAATCTTCTTCCAAGCTCCAAGCTTTCGTGTGGTGATTCCAAGCTCATAAGCGGGTTTCCCTATCACCTTCGTAAGACCATTTAAGTGCTAGCTCTTGGTGATTTTTGCCACAAAATTCACCCATGCATTCCTCATCATTCTCGGTAGTGAACTAGAAAAAATGAAGAACAAAAACTGCCCAAAGGGCGTGAGAGAGAGGAAGAGAATTGGAAGAGAGAGATAAGTGTTAGTTGGTGAAAATATGTATCTAATACACTTTATTCATTTTCAAAAAATAAATAAATGATTTACCAAATATTTGGCTTTTCAAAAGTCAAACCAACTAAAGCACACAACCACTACATCAATCAATCAATCAAGTTGTCAAGTCACATCACTCAAAGTGACAAGTGATTTGACGCTTGAACTGACTAGCGATTTGACCCTTGATGCGACTAATGATTTGATGCTTGATGTGACTTACGTGCCACACTCGAATTCGAAATGCGAATGCGGTCGCAAACACTCTCGGGCTCGGGTTCGCTAATTCCAAATTAACGAATTTTCCGTTGCGTCGTAATTAAATCTAATTTAATTAAATAATCATGCCAAGCATAATTACTATTCACGTCGCTAACGAATTAATTGTAAATTAACTCGTTTGCCCGAATTAAAATCTAATTTTAATTCCGCGTCGAAATCTAATTTCGATTAATATATCGAATATATTAATTTACCGATTAATTCCAAATTAATCGTTATCTCTCTTTAAATGATATTTTATCCTAGATAAAATATATTCGTAATTAATCCCAGATTAATTTTCTCTTTGAACTAATTAATCCCAGATTAATAAAGTGCGAGTCATACGTCATCTTCGGGAAGCCACCCATGAGATCCCCAGATATGTTGGCAGTAAATACGGTTGTCGGACTATCCGAACACGTAAGTACCTAGTACTACGTTTTACCAATTTACAAGACAAGGTTGGCTTCTAGCAAAGCGCCATACCTACCCAATTCTCCAGAAACATGCTTATAGGAATAAGCGATCTATATCAGGCGTAGTATATGTGGTATCGTGTATGTCGATCCAATATCGGATGCCACGTGCTAGGCCTGGGGCTGGAATTGTGTCTGCCCCATACGAAGCACATGTCGGATATCTAGTAACTAGTCTCTATATCGGATATACATGACCTAGTCATAATATCTCGATGACTGCAGTACTTAAGAGTACTAGTACCGTATCCTACGTGACATCATCTCCACTATGACTGGAGTAATACTTCCATCTTGACATCACACCCAATACACTACGATTCTCAATATATACCCAGCAGAGGCATACACAGAACCGGTTAAAGCCATGGACGACCAAAACCAAAGCATATTGATTGTCGCAAGTATTAGCGGTGCAAATCTCAGGTTAAAACCAAATACACCTACCCTGATTTCGGACTTCCATAGACACATAGTCATACTACCAATGGAATTCTGAAGGGGTCTATCCAGAGCGAAGCTGTTTTCCATACTATCGGTAAAACACAACCTCCTATTACACTTGCATGAGTATCCAATACCCAAATATATGAGAACTATGCTATTGTGCCCTCACAACGCGCACAAGTGTAATGCTAGTCTTTTACGCATTATCGATGTCCAATCTCGATAATACTCTGACTAGGGATATTTAATGATTAATCCTTCGTGGACTGATATTATCTCATATCATCTCAATCCAGAACTAATCATATGGACCTCTTATCATTTATACATCTAGGTGATCTAATCACAAATGATAAGAGAGCAATCTCCTTTGTCATATAGTTAATTTGTGCAACAACACAATGATCTGTACAAATAGTGACGCTATGGGTCATAACTGTCCAACAATCTCCCACTTGGCCTATAGCCAGTCACTCGAGTGTCTAACACCCGAACTATGTACGGTTCGCTCAAACTGCTGAGGAAAAGGCTTTCATCAGCAGATTTGCATGATTATTGTCTGATGCAATTTATACGATCATCACATCGCCATGATGTATGATCCGAACGAATCAGATGAATAGTCGAAGTATGTATCTGCATCGTTGATGAGACCATTAATTCCTTAGCCTGTGCTGACGCCCAGCTCAGCAGCTAACAGAACTATATCTAATCTAATTAGATTTGTTAATGACCTAGATGGCTTCTATTGCTGTTTGCTGCCTCAGCTGCAGCAATAACCCGCATTTATTATTTATACGGTAACAGTATCTTGCTTGGAAGATTTCCAGCTCACTGTTCCGTTATTCAAACTGTAAAGTACCGTTTAGCGACTTAAAGTCATTTTATCGGTTAAGAAACTTACAGTAGTGATCCCAGTCACTTCAAGTTCTTCTTCTCCATAGTTTAAGACAACATCCTTAGTTCTCTACGATACTAACGGATGTTCTTAATTTCAATCCGGTGACTATCACTTGGATTGTCCTGTTTGTGACTCCATATGCTCAAAGCTTATGAGACACCAGGTCACGAACATTTTTCAATGTACGAGTTCTCGGAGAGTGTCAACAACTTTAAATCTATCTCAGTAGATCTTTATTCCTAGAATAAATGTTGTTTCTCCCAAGAATTCCACGGAGAATTTTCATGAAAGCTAAGCTTTCACCGATTATTTTATGGGAATATCATTTCCAAGAAATGACATATTATCATTAATTTTATAGGACAACCACTGTCCGTGCACTCCCACTAACCTCCTTATATACACAAGAATCATTTCGTTTTAAATCATAAATCATTATGATTACATCAAAATGATAATTCCAAGAACCTAATGCTTGCTTCAATCCAAACATGAATCGAATAACCTGCAAACCTTGTTTGCTAGTTTTGATACAACAAAACCGTCAGGATGTTGTAAATATCCTCCTAAAGGTTTCCTTTTCAGGAAAGCGATTTTCCCGTTCAATTGCCATATTTCATAAATGAAATATGCAGTAACAGCAAGCATTATCCAAATGGATATATCATGGCAACAAGTAAAAGATTTCGTTGTAGTCAACACAATATCGATAACGATACCTTTTCGCTAGAAGCCTAGCTTAGTACGTTGGTATGTTGTCATTCATGTATGTCTTCCTTGAAGACTTTTACAGTACCAACAGACACAATGTCTTACGGTACATCAACTAGTATCCAAACTTGGTTGATATACATGGAATCCATTTCGGACATCATGACACTTTGCCATAATAGGGAGTCGACACTTTGTATCACTTCCTTATACGTAGTCGGTTTGTCTACCTCAATAAGACTGACATCTTTATGAGGTGAGATCAGAAACCCATACCCCAGGTCATTTTCTGACTCTCTTCGACCTACGCGGTTCTTGTGTATTCGAAGGTTTACTGGTACAGTATCATCCTTGATGAACTGTTTGTGTTCCAATAAGGATTCGGTGTCTTGAACAGTATTACTCTGATTTTCATCGAGTTTTACTATCCTCCCACTTACCACTGTATATCGGTATTCCTCTTAGGAAAATCGCATGGCGAGCAACAATTAAAATTGTTCTCTTG
Organism: Zanthoxylum bungeanum; assembly: GCA_019454045.1. Lineage (NCBI taxonomy): Eukaryota > Viridiplantae > Streptophyta > Magnoliopsida > Sapindales > Rutaceae > Zanthoxylum > Zanthoxylum bungeanum. The sequence goes on from SKCR01008568.1 coordinate 13,478, forward strand.
TGAGTTTTATAAGTACTATACTTTGGTATCCTTAGGATAACCTACAACTTGGCACTTATCCTATTTGGGTTCTAGTTTGGTATCATCCAAACGTATGTCTAGCATACCCAAATCATCAGGAGTGAGAAAGCCCAGTTTCTTTCCTGTTCATATCTAATATGAAGTCTGTCAAACAGATTTTCATGGAACCTTATTCAAAATAAATATTGCACTGTTAATGTTTATCCATTGAAGGAAATGGTAGCTCAGAGCGAATTATGATTAACCTTATCATATCCAACAAAATTTGGTTTATCCGTTCGGGCACACCGTCAAACTGACGTGTTCCGAAAGAAGTCCTCATTGAAAGAATACTATACTCTTTCAAGTATATGAGAAACTTATTGCTTAAGTATTTTCATCATGGTCAAACCGTGATGTTTTAATACTTTAGCCGATCTGTTCGTCTACTTCGTGTTAAAACTTTAAAAGTTTCTGATTCATGTTTCATTAGAAACACCTAACCATAACGCAATGCCACATCCGTAAAGGTCACAAAATATTTTTCATATCCACATCTAGCCTAGCTAGACATAGGTCCACTTGCTTCACTATGAACTAGGCCTAACAGATCGGTGGCACTTACGCTTTTACCAAGTAAAAGGCATTTTAGGCACTTTACCCAAAAAACTAGATTCGTAGACATCATTTGAATAGAATCAAATCCGTCATAGTATCCACTCTTCAAAAATGTGGACATACGAGTCTTGTTTAAATTGTGTCCCAGACAACAATGCCACAAATAAGTCTCATCTGATCAAATCAGTTCGAGCTACTTGTTTGTCATTTTATATGTTTGAGATTTATTTATATTCAAAATATAAATACTGTTATTCACATCTAATGTGTTTATCTCAATATCATCTTTATAAAATAAAACACTTTAGTGTTTTAGAATATAAAGGTACACTTATACTCGATATAGAGATAATGTTTCTAGTCAACTAGGTACATTATGACAGTATCCTAATTTAAGTACACACCCGAAAGGTAGTTCCTAAATTTAGGTATCTACGGTTAAAACAGTGACTGTCGTCCCGTTCCGATTCGCAGATTAATATTCTCTGAAGTCAGTATCCTGCTCATAGCATATTTTTATGTATCACACTAAGTATTTAAAATCCAATTTTAATACTAGTAGTGAACATTCTTATGACAAACATCTTTAAAGTCAGAGCCTTGCCTTTTTTTTTATTCCTTCATGTCTACCTTATCCATACGGCAGTCACGATACAATGACCCCGTTTGCCACATTTTAGACAGACATTTTGGGATATGTCCTTTTTTCTTCCCAGAAGATTTTGATGATCTTGTCTTTGCCCTTTTCTACATTCTAGAAGCCTTTGTCCAAGCCTTGGGTTTCTATAATATCGAAGTAAGTGCGTCTTGCGCTTCTTGCCTTATTGCAAACTTTGGCTTTATCTCCTTGAGAATAGCCATTAACTCTCCAAGAGTTATTATTGCAATTTTAGAACTTCTAAGATCTAAAAATAGATCTATAAAGATCCTTCAATTCATTATCGTACTTTAACGATCTAATCCTTAGTTCTGATTAAGAAATTAAGGAGTCTGTTTGGCAAGCATAATGGATTAAGCACTAAAGTTATCATCACATGAATCTTCCAAGGATCATGCTCTACTATTTGCTTAACTCCGGGCTTAGGCCCGAGATGTCATTTTATCAAATAAAATAACTTCTCGGTTTCAGGACTATCCTGAGGTTTTATTCCCAATTTGAAAATTAAAGTCGTTTAAATACATTTTCCCTAGGATTATGTTTTAAACACTAATCTTTCAATTTTATCTTTATTTTAATAGTCCAACTATTTAATCAACGATTTCAGGTACTTTATATATAATGATTACTATAGTCTAACTATATAATCAACTATACCTTTTAATTTGTTAATTCAATTATATTGATTACTATAATCCAATTATAAAATCAACTATAAATTGAAATAGTTTGAATACAGTCCAAATGTTTAAAACAACGATTTAAATATTAGTCCAACTAACATTAATTTATTTGACGAATGATATTTGACTAAGCGCGTATGGCAAGTAATTAAACAAATATTGCAAATCTAATACTTGCTCCCACTATTTTTTGGCGAGCCTCTAATCCTCTGTCGAGTACTCGGGAAACTGTGTTTCCTAGTGGGCTAGGATCCCGTTAAATAACACATAATCTTGACTTTGGCCAACAAATTGTATGATACTTAACTAGGTAGATCTCTAAGATCAATTGGATCCCATCCAATTCCTAGATCCAGTAGGTGGACATCCAAGTCTGAAACATATCTTATATATGCCAATATATCCAATATATTCCCTAAGCTTTTTCCTCTGAATCAACTAAGCCTCGGCTTTGGCACAACAACTTAATGATCCCACTTAAGCAGAACCTATTGACCATGGAAAGCTTCGTAATCAATGTCGATGGACAAGAAGTGATCTTGACTTTGGCCACAAAATCACGACTTGGACAAGACACCAATATGGAACAAAGATCTCGTGATTCAAACACATCCTCGACGGACAAAGGCCTTGACTTTGGCCAACAAACCAATCCCAATCTTGGATCTTGAGTAAGAATCACTCAATGGAAGGAAAAACGCTTAATATTTTACGAGGGTTTTTTGCGTGTAAATTGGCAACCAATTTATTATCTTTGTTAAGGTCTCATCATCATACACCCTTAAACATGCAATCTAAATACATATAAAGTGCGTATATAAAATAATAATGATATGCAGATGGATACTAAAACACATTGATCCTAGATCAAATCTCTCCATTTCCTCTCTTCCGCTAGCACAAGTATTTACTTCTACCCGTTACACTACACTTCTAAAGAAACCTCATTTACATTGAGGGGAATATGTGAGAAGAGAAATACAATAAGAAATGAGGTAATAGGCTGGACACGCAGGTCCAATTTAATATATTCCAAATTTATTACAACAATTTCTAAAATTGCCCTACTCATCTAATATTCATCCGATATTCATTATTCATGCATCACAACCATGTATTCACACGAGCATGTTATCAATCAATCTAATCTAATTAATTAATCTGATAATTAATAACCATCCAATGTTCAAACAACGATTTGATTTTGTGCGAGTCAAACTCGTTTTGCGAATAAGTACTCAAAGTACGAATTCTCGAATTAAATTAGACTACAACATTAAATCCAATTTAACTTGTATTTAATGCTAATTCGCTATTTAATTCCAATTAAATATTACACTTTTAATAATAAACCTTTTACGACTTAAATTCCAAATTTAATCATTACGGGCCTCAAAGCCCGATTAACATCCAATGTCGTTTAATTAACATCCAATGGGCTTTCAATTAATTTCTTAAGGCGTGGGCTTCGGCAACCAAAGCCCAATCAAGGAATTACCCCATATGCCTAGAAATCAATTTCGCCTAAACCCATCTTGGTACAACCAAGCCCATTAAAACCCAATAACAACTTCAAGCCCAATTTCTAAAATTGGCCAACATAATTAAATTCCAAAACACAATTTCACAATTTAATTAACCTGAAGTGTATTACATAATCAATCAACCAAATTAACATTTCTAAACATCAATTCACACAATTAATTATGCTCATCAACATTAAATCATGTCCAACATAATTTAACAAAAATCAAACCCATTATCACATGCTTCAAGTCTCGGCCAAGTGAGGATTTTATATCCGATTCAGTTTCAATCCAATTAAATCCACAATCGACATTAAATCATCATTTCAAATCATTTTCAACTCATCCAATGAATTAAAAAATAAAAATTCCAAGACATTAGGGCACCATGAGGATTCGGGCAAGCTAACCCATTTGGGGAAAAATGATCCAATCATTATTTCATGAAATTGATCCAATCAATCTTCAATTAAACATCAATCAAGCATACTAAATCATCCAATTTCATTATTTCATGCTCAAAATCAATTTACCCAATTTTAACCCTAAAATCAAGTTTCATGCTTTTAGAAGCTCTGATACCATTTTTGGGAAAAATCTAAGTCCCAAGGATCGAATAAAGCATAGAAACATCATACGAATACATCGAAGAAGTTGCGGAATACTTACATCGATCGGTTGAGGCGATGAATTGAGGAACAAAAAATATTTTCTCCCTCCATCATGGTCACGGCAGTGGACTGGTTTGTAGTCCTCCATTTTCGGCTTTGAATCTTCTTCCAGCTCCAAGCTTTCGTGTGGTGATTCCAAGCTCATAAGCGGGTTTCCCTATCACATTCGTAAGACCCTTTAAGTGCTAGCTCTTGGTGATTTTTGCCACAAAATTCACCCTTGCATTCCTCATCATTCTCGGCAGTGAACCAGAAAAAATGAATAACAAAAACTGTCCAAAGGGAGTGAGAGAGAGGAAGAGAATTAGAAGAGAGAGATAAGTGTTAGTTGGTGAAAATATGTATCTAATACACTTTATTTATTTTCAAAAAATAAAAAAATGATTTACCAAATATTTGGCTTTTCAAAAGTCAAACCAACTAAAGCACACAACCACTACATCAATCAATCAATCAAGTTGTCAAGTCACATCATTCAAAGTGACAAGTGATTTGACGCTTGAAGTTACTAGCGATTTGACGCTTGATGCGACAAATAATTTGATGCTTGATGTGACTTGCGTGCCGCACTCGAATTCGAAATGCGAATGCACTCCCAAACACTCTTGGGCTCGGGTTCGCTAATTCCAAATTAACGAATTTTCCATTGCGTCGTAATTAAATCTAATTTAATTAAATAATCATGCCAAGCATAATTACTATTCACGTCGCTAATGAATTAATTCTAAATTAACTCGTTCGCCCGAATTAAAATCTAATTTTAATTCCGCGTCGAAATCCAATTTCGATTAATATAACGAATATATTAATTTACCGATTAATTCCAAATTAATCATTACCTCTCTTTAAATGATATTTTATCCTAGATAAAATATATCCGTAATTAATCCCAGATTTATTTTCTCTCTCTACTAATTAATCCCAGATTAATAAAGTGTGAGTCATACGTCATTGGTGAATCTTCGGGAAGTGACCCATGAGATCCTCGGATACGTTGGCAATAAATACGGTTGTCAGACTATCCGAACACGTAAGTACCTAGTACTACGTTTTACCGATTACAAGACAAGGTTGGCTTCTAGGAAAGCGTCATGCCTACACAATTCTCCAGAAACATGCTTACAGGAATAAGCGATCTATATCAGGCGTAGTATACGTTGTATTGTGTATGTCCATCCAGTATCGGATGCCACGTGCTAGGCCTGGGGCTAGAATTGTGTCTGCCCCGTATGAAGCACATGTCGGATGTCTGGTAACTAGTCTCTATATCGAATATACATGACCTAGTCATAATATCCCGATGACTGTAGTACTTAGGAGTACTAGTACCGTATCCTACGTGACATCATCTCCACTATGACTGGACTGACACTTCCATCTTGACATCACACCCAATACACTACGATTCTCAATATACCCAGCAGAGGTGTACACAGACCGGTTAAAGCCCTGGACGACCAAAACCAAAGCATATTGATTGTCGCAAGTATTAGCGGTGCAAGTCTCAGGTTAAGACCAAATACACCTACCCTGATTTTGGACTTCCATAGACACATAGTCATACTACCAATGGAATTCCGAAGGGGTCTATCGAGAGCGAAGCTATTTTTCATACCATCGGTAAAACACAACCTCCTATTACACACTTGCATGAGTATCCAATATCCAATATATGAGAACTATGCTATTGTGCCCTCACAACGCGTACAAGTGTAATACTAGTCTTTTACACATTATCGATGTCCAATCTCGATAATACTCTGACTAGGGATATTTAATGATTAATCCTTCGTGGACTGATACTGTCTCATATCATCTCAATCCAGGAACTAATCAAGGACATTGGACCTCCTACATTTATATCTAGGTGATCTAATCACAAATGATAAGAGAGTAATCTCCTTTGTCACATAGTTAATTTGTACAACAATACCATGATCTGTACAAATAGTGATGCTATGGGCCATAACTGTCCAACATAGAGTTGGTGATTTAACGATATTAGATAATGGTTTGTATAAGATGAGTTTTGATCAATGTTGAAGTTTAAGGTAATACTTAAGTGAATGTGTTAGTGTGATGGTTGGAATGGTTTTGGGCAGTGACGTTGGAGAACTGGTTTTGGCCCTAAAGTCGGGCTAGCGTCACGAAGCCTATGAGCTAGTATCGCGACACCGAACATATGAATGCCCTCTACCTCAGGTTAGTACATGTGGGAGTCACGCTGAACATACCCTATATCTTAGGTCGGTTATGTGTTTGCCTAAGGTCAGTCATTTGGGAGACTCGGGTCGATCGTTTGGAAGACTCAGGTCGATCGTGTGGAGATTCGGGTCGGTCATATGGAAACTCGGGTCGGTCATATGGAAGCCTCGAGATTGATCGTGTGAGTGTCGCGATGCCCCATACTCAGCGTCACGACGTGAAGCAAGAAAAATCTCTCTATCTAAGTCGGCTTGTATAGACGTTGTCACGCTCCCAACCCGAAGTCGCGATGCGAGATAAAAATAATTTCATTCCATTTCATAATAATCATAGGAAGATATAGGGCACCCTAAAGATTCTGTATACGGCATGTATAAGCATCCACCACATCCATGATCATGATTAACTTCCTAGTGAAAATATGCTAACCATACTCGAATATAGGACGAATTTAATTTTCGTAGGAGACTCTTCATTCGCATCTAGGAATCAAAGGCCATATAGATTAATTTGTGAGTAGACTCTTTCCTCAAGTTGTATTTACTTATATGTTTTGAATTGAAACTTACATTTCCGCACATAGGGTATTAGCCAAGTTTGTTTCCAAATATTTTATGAATAAAAATATTTTGAGAAATATTTTTAGAAAGTGATGATTTCAAAAGTATGATTTTGTGATTTTTGGAGGTATGGGGGAAAAACCCACCTTAGTTGTAACTTGGTACAGATATGAAATGGACGGATTCAGAGAACGTTTGTACACGTAGTTCAGAACTAGGGGGACATCGAGACTTAACAACCCCTAAATCCTAGATTCAAGGTCAGGAGAGTATTATGGATCAGCACCTCGGGCTCTAGTTCAGTGGCCTGGAGGACGACGATACGTAATGCCCCAAAACCACCAATTTAGACTTATGGAGGGATGGAGAGACGTAACGCCCGTATAACTCAGATTTTCAAAGACAGATATACAGAGACAGATTTATAGAGAAAACATTTTCAGAAACATGGTTTTCAGAGATAATGGTTTTTATGAGAGAGTTTTCAGAAAGAACATATTTAAGAAAGAGTTTTGGAAAGAAATTAGTTTTATAGAAAACCTCAGAGTTTCATAGAAAGAAAATAGTTTTCAGAAAGGATAATTTCAGTGAGGTGATTTCAGTTTTACAATACTAAATTTTTATAAATGCATTTCAGTTTCGTTTTCAACACTCTTTTTTCCTTAGGTCGTTCAAACGATCTAACCCCCACACTCATAGTTTCTCTATTTTGCAAGTATACCTTGAGGAAGCGTTCGAGAGGATGGATATCGATGACAGTCACTAGGGTAGATAGAGTTTAGTTAGTGTCAAATAAATTCATGTATCAGATATTTATATAATTAAGTTTGTGTGTGTCAATAGTTAAATGTCCATAACATGGTTGTAAAATATATTGTATTTTAGTATACATTTATGAATGTCAAAGTACATTTTATGTTGTTGAGTTGGGCAATGGTTTCGTGTATAAGATCATGTTTAAGATGAGATTAGTAGTGTTAATCAGAGGCTCAGGGAGATAGGTGTTAGACAATTATAACCCATAGCGTCACTGTTTGTAAAAGACATTGTGTTTTTGTACAAAATAAACTATGTAATAATGAAATTACCTTTTACCGTTTTGTAATTTATTTACTTTGATATATAAATGGTAAAAGTCCATATGATTAGTTTCGGATTGAGATGATATGAGACAGTATCAATCCATAAAGGATTAATAATTAAATATCCATAGTCGTAGTATTATCGAGACTGGACATCGATAATGTGGAATAGACTAGTATTGCACTTGTGCGCTTTGTGAGGGCATAACGACATAGTTCTCATATGTTTAAGTATAAGATACTTATGCAAGTGCGATATGAGGTTGTGTTTTACCGATGGTACGGAAAATAGCTTCGCTCTGGATAGACTCCGCGGAATCCCATTGGTAGTATGTATATGTGTTATGGGAGTTCGCTCCAGGGTAGATGTATTTGGTCTTAACGTGAGACTTGCATCGCTAGTACTTGCGACAATCGGTAAACTTTGGTTTTGGTCCTCCAGGGCTTTAACAGGTTCTGTGTACGCCTCTATTGGGTTTATTGAGAATCGTAGAGTATTGGATGTGATGTCAAGACGAAAGTATCACTTCAGACATATAGAGATGATGATCACGCATGGATTCATAACTAGTTCTCTATTGTGTTGCAACCATCGGGATAATATGACAAGGTCATGATTATCCGATTCAAAGAGACTAGTTGCTTGATATCCGATATATGCTTCGTACAGGGCAGACACTATTCCAGCCCCAAGCCTAGCACGTGACATCCGATACTGGATCGCAATACGCAATACTAAGTATTGTACGCCTAACATAGATTATATATTCCAGTAAGAATATTTCTGGAGAATTGGGTAGGCACGGTGCTTTGCTAGAAGCCAACCATGTCTTGTAAATCGGTAAGCATGTGGTCCGAGGTACTCACTTTATCAGATAGTCCGATAACCAGATTTACTGCCAACATATCCAGAGGTCTCTTGGGTCGCTTCCCAAAGATTCACCGATGACAGTTGACTCGATTATAATTAATCTGGGATTAATTAAGAGAGAGAAAATTTATCTAGATTAATTGAAGCTTTATTTAATTTGGGATTAAATGTGTTCCGAAGAGAGAGAACGCGATTAATTTGGAATTAATCGGTAAGATAAATTTAATAGTTAAATTTGATTTTTTCTATTTAATTTATTCGTATGGGCTAAAATTAATAATCGAATATATTAATATGAATTGGATTTCATTACGAAATTAAAGTCGGACTTTAATACGAATGAACGAATTAATTTAGAATTAATTCATGAACAACGTTCGTAATATATTTACGAGGCATAGTTGTTTAATTAAATTAGATTTAATTATTTAGCGATGAAAGTTCGTTTAACAGATTAAACGGAATCGAGCCGCGGCAAATGTTCGTAGAGACATTTGAATTTTGAATTCAAATGTGGGGCTCACTTCACAAGTGGTAGTTGGGAGGGTAGTTGGCTTTTATGCCAAGCCACCAACCATCCAACCACCTTATAATGGTTTTGGTAAAAACATTTACCTAACCACGTAGTTTAGGTGAAAAGGGTAAAAGTGATTTTACCAAAAGCCAACTCTCTCTCTCATTTACACACTTGAACAAAACATAAACCCTAGCACACTAAGCTTTGGGCTTGAGCTTCTTCATTCTCTTCACTTTGATTTTGTTGCAAAATCAAGTTAGCTAGCACTTCAAAGATCAACAAAGGTGATAGGGAAACATCTTCAAGAGTTGGAATCAACACTTTAAGCTTGGAACTTGGAGTTCTCTTCTCAAATTTTAAAAGCTCAAATTTGTTCATTGTAAGTATATTCTGCAACTTATAATGATCTTTATCACATGTTTTCATGCTTATTAGATCCTTGGCATGTTCTAGGAACACTAACAATGGTATCATGAGCCAATTTTAAGCATGAAAAAATTCTAGGGTTCTTGAGCCTAAAATTTGGGCCTTTTATGTTTTGAACATGATTCTTTCAAATTGATGCTTTGAGCATGCTTAGAATATGATAACTTATAGATATGCATGATTACATTTGAAATAAATTGATTGAACCAAAAATCCCAAATTTCTTCACCATGGCAGAATGCTTATTGCAGTAGACTGCACTGTTTAATTTTTTTTTTTTGTAACATGAAATGATGTGTTTAAACGCATGTTTAAATGTTGATTGTTGGTTTGATTGGATTGGAAGCAAAGTCATTAATGTTTATGTTAAAATCAAAGAGCATGTTGAGCATGAAATGATGAATTTTGGCTTCAATTTGTGTTGAGCATAAATTGTTGGATTAAGCATGATTAATTAAGTTAATTGAAATTTTGGAAATATTGAGTTTAATTAATTAATCATGGCGAATACACTTTAATTAAAATAATTGTGATATTTGGAATATTATAATTATGTTAATAAGCCTTTAAATATGATTTGGGCTAAAAGTGTGTATTTGGGCTTAATGGGCTTGGTTTGACCAAGTTTGGTTTTGGACTTTTGGATTGGATCCAATTGGGCCCAAAACCAATTCCATAAAGTCCAAATACATCATTTGGCCCTTTAAAGAATTTAATTGGGCCTAATAGGCCTAAATTGATTTGTTAGCAATAGGGTGATTCCTATTGGGCCTTGGTATTTTGGGTTTGATCCATTATGACCAAAGCCCATGCCTTTAGAATCAATTAAAATCTCATTGGACTTTAATTAAAATGGCATTGGATGTTATTGGGCCTTTGAGACCCATTATGATTGGATTTGGAATCCAAGTCTTTAAGGCAAATAAATAAGTGTAAATATTTAATTTGGAATTAAATTGGAATTAGTATTGAATACAAATAAATTGGATTTAAAGTTGTAGTTCGATATAATTCAAGAATACATATTTTAAGTATTTATTCTTAAATGAGTTGGACTCGCGCAAATCAAATCGTTGTTTGAACATTGGATGGTCATTAATTCAAAGATTAATTAATTGGATTAGATTGATTAAATAACATGTTTTGTATGAATACATGAATGTCTTGTATGAATAATGTATATTGGATGGATATTAGAAGGGTGATGGCAATTTTAGAAATTGTAATAAATTTAGAATTTATTAAATTGGACCTGCGTGTCCAACCTTTTATCTCCTTATTCTTTGTATTTCTCTTCTTACCAATTCCCTCAATGTAAATGAGGTTTCTTTATTGTATTGTGTAATTGGATAGGAGTTAGAATAGTTCTAGCCGGGGAGAGGAAATGGAACGATTTGTTCTAGGAACAATCTGTTTAAATATCCATCTGCATATCGTTATTATTAATTACTTTTACGCCTTATGATGTTTTGGAAGCATGCTTAAGGGTGTATGATGAGACCTAATCAAAGATAATAATTTGGTTGCCAATTTACGCGAAAAACCCTCAAAAAATATTAAGCGTTTTTCCTTCCGTTGAGTGATTCTTACTCAAGATCCAAAGTGGCACTGGTTTGTTGGCCAAAGTCAAGACTTTGTCAATTGCGGATTGTTTTGAATCATGAGAGTTTTATTCTATATCGGTGTCTTGTCCAAGTTGTGATTTTTTGGCCAAAGTCAATATCACTTCTTGTCCATCGACATTGATTAGAAGCTTTCCATGTCAATGGGTCCCGCTTAACTGGAATCATTAAGCTTGTTGTGCCAAGCTAAGGCTTAGTTGATTCAGAGGAAAAAGGTTAGGAAAATATATTGGATATTATTGGCATATATATTGTATATTTGTTTCGGACTTGGATGTCCACCTACCGGATCTAGGAATTCGATGAGATCCAATTGATCTTCGAGATCTACCTGGTTAAATTTCATACAGCTTGTTGGCCAAAGTCAAAGTTATGTGTTATTTAACGGGATCCTAGCCCACTAGGAAAGTGGGTTTCCCGAGTACTCAACAGAGGGTTAGAGGCTCGCCGAAAAATAGTGGGAGGCTAGTATTGAATTTGCAAATTCATTCAGATACTTAGTTTTACGCGCTTTCAAAATATTTCGTCAAAATTATTTTATTAGTTGGACTAATACAATGTTATTTTTCTTGTAACAGTTAGACTGTATCCAAATATCGTTGACTAGATAGTTGGACTATCGTAGTCAAGATGACTGTAAAGGGTAATGTCCGAGACATTTTCATGGGCGAAAATGTCTTTAAGGGCACGAACTTTACCGATTGGGAAATGAATCTAAGGATAGTCCTTGGAGCCGAGAGGCTACTGTACACTATACAGAGACCTCTTGGGCCTAAGCCCAAACCTGATGAGCTGCTTGAGCTGGAGCTTTGGAAGACTCACAGCGATGATTGTAATACTGCTCAGTCAATTATGCTTGCTACTATGACTCAACATTTCCGTCTACAGAATAGGGACTTGGATCCTTATAACATGTTAGCGAGGTTGCAAGATCTTCACCGATCTAACCGAAGGTCGCAGAGATATGAGTTAGTAAAGAAGCTCTTCCGTTCACATATGTCAGAAGGCATGTCTGTTGAGTCCCATGTGGCACAGATGGTTGCTGACATAGATGAGCTGGCTGAAATGGGGATAGTCTTCGAGGCTGAGATTACTATAGATATGATCTTGCAATCTCTCCCCGACACTTGGAGACAGTTCATAAACTATAATTTGATGAACATTGATGATACTCTTGGAGACCTGTTGTCAATTCTCAAGAAAGCCGAGAAGGAGCTGCTTAAGGGCAATAAGCGCGAGGCTTACTTTGCTTCAACATCTCAGACACCGAGGGCTGGGCCAAATGCGACTGGAGGTGTGAAGAAGAAGAAGAAGAAGCATAATAGAAAGGGCAAGGCCAAATCGTCAAAGGCTTCTAGGAAGCCTAAGGATAAATCTCAGGACGTTTACCTCCAATACGGCAAGCGGGGTCACTGGAAGAGTGACTGCCGCGAGTACAAGGCGCTCTAGAATGAGATTAAAGCGGGCAAGGCACCGGCTTCATGTATGTTTGTTATTGAAATAAACATGACTACTTCTAGTTTTAAAATTTGGATTTTGGATTCTGGTTGTGGTACTCACATATATATTGATGTGCAAAATCTGCGGATTAGCAAGAGACTGACCTCAGGGGAGATTGATCTACGCGTTGGAAATGGGGCACCAGTCTCCGTTTTGGTCGTTGGCACTTTTGTTTTGGAATTGCCCTCGGGGTATGTACTAGAACTTACAGACTGTTATTATGTACCTAGTTTGACTAGGAATATTATTTCTGTATCTATGTTAACCCAATGTGGGTATACTTTTGTATTCATGAACACTGGGTGTTTTGCTTATAAAAATGATGTAGAAATTTGCACTGCTGTTGCAAATAATGGTCTTTATATTTTGAATATAAATAAATCAATCTCAAACATATAATATAACAAACAAAAGGCTCAAAATGAGTAGTAACAAAGATGAAACTTATATGTGGCACTGTCGTCTGGGACACATAAATAAGACTCGCATATCCACACTTTCGAAGAGTGGGTACTGGACGGATTTGATCCAAATTCATATGACGTCTGCGAATGTTGCTTATTAGGTAAAATGCCTAAATCACCTTTTAGCGGTAAGGGTGAACGCGCCACCGAACTATTAGCCCTCGTTCATAGTGACGTATGTGGGCCCATGTCTGGCCAGGCTAGAGGTGGATGTGAATACTTCGTAACCTTTACGAATGATGCATCGCGTTATGGTTATGTGTATCTTATGAGACACAAGTCGGAAACTTTTGAGAAATTCAAAGAGTTTCGACACGAAGTTGAAAAACAGACAGGCAAAAGTATAAAGACATTACGGTCGGATCGTGGTGGCGAATACTTGAGCAATGAGTTTCTAGATTACTTGAAAGAATATGGTATTCTTTCACAGTGGACTCCTCCTGGAACACCGCAATTAAACGGTGTGTCCGAACGGAGAAACTGAACTTTGTTGGACATGGTAAGGTCAATGATGAGTCGCATTGAGCTACCTATTTCCTTCTAGGGATATACATTAAACAGTACAATTCTTATTTTGAATAAGGTTCCATCAAAGTCTGTACAACAGACTCCGTATGAGATATGGACAGGAAAGAAACCGGGTTTCTCATTCCTGAAGATTTGGGGATGCTGGGCATACATCAAACGTTTGGAAGGTACCAAACTTGAGCCCAAATCGGATAAATGCCTATTCATAGGATATCCTAGGGAAACCAAAGGATATTACTTCTATCACCCACGAGAGAATAAAGTATTTGTTGCTCTACATGTGATTTTCCTTGAGAAGGAATTCCTAAATGCAGTGGTTAGTGGGAGGAAAGTAGAACTCGATGAAAATCGGAGTGATACTATTCTTGGCATAGAATCCTCAGCGGAACAAGAACAGTCCATCCGGGATGAGACTGTACCACAATATTCTATTACACAAGGACCGCGTAAGTCGGAGAGAATCATGAAACAACCTGAGAGGTATGAGTTTCTAATCTCACCTCATGTAGATATTAATCTCATTGAGGATAACGAACCGGCTACGTATGAGGAAGTGATACAAGATATCAATTCCGCTTTATAGCGAGAGGTCATGAAGCCCGAAATGGATTCCATGTACACCAATCAAGTTTGGACACTGGTTGATGCACCAGAAGGCATAAAGCCTATTGGATGTAAATGGGTCTTCAAGAAGAAGACCGACATGGATGGTAACGTACAAACGTACAAAGCTAGTCTTGTAGCGAAGGGGTATCGTCAACGACATGGTGTCGATTATGACGAAACTTTCTCACACGTTGCCATGATTAAATCCATTCGGATAATGCTTGCTATTGTTGCATATTTCGATGACGAGATATAGCAGATGGACATTAAAACCACTTTCCTTAACAGAAACCTTTTGGAGGATGTTTATATGTAACATCCTGGCGGTTTTATCGTGCCTAGACTTGCAAACAAGGTTTGTAAGTTAAATTGGTCTATTTATGGACTGAAGCAAGCATCGCGGTCATGGAACCAACGTTTTGATGAGATCATAAAAGAATATGATTTCATTCAAAACGAAGATGATCCTTGTGTATATAAGAAGGTTAGTGGGAGAGCACTGACTTTCATATTGTCCTTTATGTTGATGATGTATTGCTTATGGGCAATGACATTCCCATGTTAACATCGGTGAAAGCTTGACTTTCATTAAAATTCTCCATGAAAGATCTGGGAGAAGCAGCCTATATTCTAGGAATAACGATCTACCGGGATAGATCTAGAAAGCTTCTTAGACTCTCTCAGAGCACGTACATTGACAAAGTGTTGAAAAGATTCAACATGGATCAGTCCAAGAGGGGACTGTTACCAGTGTCACATGGCATCACTCTATCTGAGGACATGTGTCCTAAAACTCAAGATGAGAGAAACAACATGAGTCGGATACCGTTCGCCTCGGCAGTCAGATCGATCATGTATGCCATGATATGTACGCGACCTAATGTCTCGTATTTTTTGAGCATGTGTAGTCACTATCAGGTCGATCCAGGTGATGGTCACTGGATGGCGGTTAAGAACATCCTTAAGTATCTTAGACGAACTAAGGATGCTTTCTTAGTTTATGGAGATGGAGAACTTGAGGTAACTGGGTATACCGATGCAAGTTTCCAAACCGATAAAGACGACTCTAAGTCGCAATCCTGGTACATATTTTGTTTGAACAACGGAGCAGTAAGCTGGAAATCTTCCAAGTAAGAGACTGTTGCCGATTCAACAATAGAAGTGGAGTATATCGCTGCAGCTGAAGCAGTAAAAGAGGCAGTTTGGATCCGTAAATTCCTAATTGAATTAAGAGTAGTCCCGTTAGCAGCTGAGCCCGTTCCATTGTATTGTGATAATAACGGGGCTATGGCACAGGTTAAGGAATCGCGGTCTCATCAACGATCCAAGCATGTTCTTCGACGTTTCCATCTGATTTGTGAGATCATACATCGTGGTGATGTGAAGATCGAGAAGGTCGCATCAGATGACAACATTACAGATCCGCTGACGAAAGCTATTTCACAGTAAAAGTTTGAGAAACATATACATAGTTCAGGTGTCAGATGCTTGAGTGACTGACTATAGGCCACGTGGGAGATTGTTTGACAATTATGACACATAGCGTCACTGTTTGTAACAGACATTGTGTTTTTGTACAAAATAAACTATGTAGTAATAAAATTACCTTTTATCGTTTTATACTTTATTTACTTTGATATATAAATGGTAAAAGTCCATATGATTAGTTCCGGATTGAGATGATATGAGACAGTATCAATCCATAAAGGTTTTAATCATTAAATATCCCTAGTCGTAGTATTATCGAGACTTGACATCGATAATGCGGAATAGACTAGTATTGCACTTGTGCGCGTTGTGAGGGCATAACAGTATAGTTCTCATATGTTTAAGTAGAGGATACTTATACAAGTGCGATAGGAGGTTGTATTTTACCGATGGTACGGAAAACAGCTTCGCTCTGGATAGACCCCGCGGAATCCCATTGGTAGTATGTATATGTGTCTATGGGAGTCTGCTTCAGGGTAGATGTATTTGGTCTTAACCTGAGACTTGCATCGCTAGTACTTGCGAAATTGGTAAACTTTGGTTTTGGTCGTCCAGGGCTTTAACAGGTTCTGTGTACGCCTCTATTGGGTTTATTGAGAATCGTAGTGTATTGGATGTGATGTCAAGACGGAAGTATCACTTCAGACATGGAGATGATGATCACGCAGGGATTCATAACTAGTTCTCTATTGTGTTGCAACCATCGGGATAATATGACAAGGTCATGATTATCCGATTCAAAGAGACTAGTTGCTTGATATCCGATATGTGCTTCGTACGGGGCAGACACTATTCCAGCCCCAGGCCTAGCACGTGACATCTGATACTGGATCACAATACGCAATATTAAGTATTCTACGCCTGACATAGATTATATATTCTAGTAAGAATATTTCTGGAGAATTGGGTAGGCACGATGTTTTGCTAGAAGCCAACCATATCTTGTAAATTGGTAAGCACGTGGTACGAGGTACTCACTTTATCGGATAGTCCGATAACCGGATTTACTGCCAACATATCTAGAGGTCTCTTGGATCGCTTCCCAAAGATTCACCGATGACAGTTGATTCGATTAGAATTAATCTGGGATTAATTAAGAGAGAGAAAATTAATCTAGGATTAATTGAAGCATTATTTAATCTGGGATTAAATGTGTTCGGAAGAGAGAGAACGCGATTAATTTGTAATTAATCGGTAAGAAAAATTTAATAGTTAAATTTGATTTTTTCTATTTAATTTATTCATATGGGCTAAAATTAATATATCGGATATATTAATATAAATTGGATTTCATTACGAAATTAAAGTCGGACTTTAATACGAATGAACGAATTAATTTAGAATTAATTCGTGAACGACGTTCGTACTATATTTACGAGGCATCATGTTTAATTAAATTAGATTTAATTATTTAGCGACGAAAGTTCGTTTAATCGGATTAAATGGAACCGAGCCACGGTAAATGTTCGTAGAGACATTTGAATTTTGAATTCAAATGTAGGACCCACTTCACAAGTGGTAGTTGGGAGGGTAGTTGGCATTTATGCCAAGCTACCAACCATCCAACCACCTTGTAATGGTTTTGGTAAAACTATTTACCCAACCACCTAGTTTAGGTGAAAAGGCTAAAAGTTATTTTACCAAAAGCCAAATCTTTCTCTCATTTACACACTTGAACAAAACATAAAACCCTAGCACACTAAGCTTTGGGCGTGAGCTTCTTCATTCTCTTCACTTTGATTTTGTTGCAAAATTAAGTTAGCTAGCACTTCAAAGATCAACAAAGGTGATAGGGAAACATCTTCAAGAGTTGGAATCAACACTTTAAGCTTGGAACTTGGAGTTCTCTTCTCAAATTTTAAAAGCTTAAATCCGTTCATTGTAAGTATATTCCGCAACTTATAATGATCTTTATCACATGTTTTCATGCGTATTAGATCCTTGGCATGTTCTAGGAACACTAAAAATAGAGTGGCATATTCCCTATAAGTAGCATCTCCGATGAGGGGGATGTTATACTTTTACTGGAGATCTTTAGTTTGACATTTGGCTTACATGTCTTGATGGGTGTATTTTGGATGTACATGTATTTTGGTTGTATATGTGAATTTTTATAGATATTAATAATTATGCTATTTTTTGGTTATTTTCAATATCTATGCAGTTACTCTTTTTGAAATGAAATACATAGATGTTACTAATTTCGATGACTATTTTGTACATGCTTATGAAAACTATTGAAATGCTTTGTACATGCTTTGAAATGAAAGGAAATTGCTTTGCTTCTCCGTTGTTTTTGTTAATGGCAAAGGGGGGAAAATGAATGTGGATAAAACTTGTATGCTACCTCAACCCTCGTGTTGAGGGAGGAAGCAAGTTGTGCTAATATTTGACAAAGTATCTTATTGTGCAGTCACATTTTGAGAGGGAGCTATCTTGCAAGATTCGACATCTTCGACAGCAAATTTGAAGAAAGTGAGCTCTTAAGTTTTAATGATTGTCATCATCCAAAAAAAGGGAGATTATAAGCGTCATTGTACTCAATGAAGTATTTTGATGATGCAAAATTAGCAACTTCAATGCACATTCGCAACTATAACGAAATATGAAAAGACTTCGAAGGAAAATGATGTAAAGACAAATCTCAATCAAGAAGTGTGAAGCAAGATCTTACATTTTAAGACTTTAAATGTAAGTGAGTTGATATTCAAGTATTTATAAGCTTATAGGATTCATGCATGGTCATATAAGTCTAAGGGTCAAGTACATAATTATTTTTGAGCCGCAATACTGAGTTTTATGTACTGAGACTAGTATATCAGTCCCTGATACCGGCATATCGGTGTCTCAGACCTCATTTACATGCTTTCTAGAACCGGCATGAACTATATTGGTGTCCATATTGGTGAATCTATCAATTTTAGATACTCTCTAGAACCGGCATGAACCACACCGGTGAACCTATCTATTTTGTATACTCTCTGGAATCGACATGCCTCATACTGGTACCTATATCGATAATCATACCGGTAGATATGGCATATTTAATGCTTGATGATAACTATTCAGTAGTCGTTTAAACTTTGGACCGGCATACCGATCTCATGACAGAAAATTGATCTACTCGATTTTTTCACTATACATTGAGACCCTATTTCATTTTGTTGAACATTTAAACCTTCTAACATTTTATTGAACGCAAAAATCAGAGAAAAACATAAATCTTCTTGATCACTTCATTCTCATCATTTCATAAAGCTCATTACATACATCTTCATATAAATATTAGTGAGCTTAGATTACTTGGGTTAGCTATAGGGATAAATGCCCTAGAGCTTCATGTAATATAAATGGATTTATATGTTATGAAATAAAATGATGCATTATTCATTTATTAAAGTGTTTGTTTAAATTTCGCATATTGTAGATTATCTTGATTACCCTAGATTACACATGTACCTTCAGACTTAGTGTATGAGTGTCATACACAAGAGGATTTAAGTCTGAAGTTGGTAATCTAAAATAATCCATAGAGAGCAAACAAAAAAAGATACTTTGTTTTGTGGTTTATCTATAGTTACGGTCCATTCTATATTTATATAATGACCTTGATCCGAGATCGTCCATGTAGAGACATGAGAATGAAGGTACCTTGTGTGATGTGATCATATAGGACTAGACCTATATAGAAATAATTTTCTTATAATATCCGTTAAATAAAGAAATTCATTTTGATCTACTAGATGGTCATATATGGATTGATCTTAATCCTGAGTGTGCTACAAACTCCTGCATGGCAGGCTGTGTCCTTTGATTTACAAAAGTGGGGTTGTTGTAGCAGTCCCAACCAATAGCTAGGTACTTTGGGGGTATGGTCTAGTGTGTAGTTGGGGAGATTTTACATAGACATGGAGTTCACTCCTTCTTGCGAGAAGTAGAGGAGTATCTTCCTGAAAGGTTGATTCGGTATTTGAATGGTTTGAGTGCTCAAGTCTTTCTATTACAAATAGAAAGATTAAAATTGATAATGGTTATGAATAAATCGTTCATTAGAGAATCAATGATACTGAAGGTAAAAATAATTAGAGATGTATGACAGACATTATGACCCAGCTCCAATTATGAGATACTCGTGAAGGGTTAATCCGTATGGAGTAACTATATCGATGGAAACCGACATGGTTCGACTTAATATACTACATGCGGAAACGATAGTGTAGCTTCGGATTTTTAGTGGAATAACCTAGAGTTAATAATTTAGAATATTTAATTAAGAGCTTAATTAATATTTTGAGATTATTGGAGCTCGGACCGTAGGTCCATTTGGTCCTTGTGCTAGCTCAATATACTGTAGTGGATTTAGTATAATTGGATAGTCTAATTATATACTCACATATGAATAAATATTATTAATATGATTAATAATATTATTATGTCACACTTGGAACTTTATATTAAAGTTTAACATATGGGTTTTAATAATTAGTTGATAATTATTAGTTAAATATTATTAAATTATATTAGATATATAATTTAATAAATAAGGATATGTTTTTTTGAGATTCCAAAAATAGTTTTTGGAAAGCCTATTGATAGCTTTGGAAGTTATTAATTTGAAAAGGCACTCACATCTTTAATTTTGTAATTTAATTTTGTCAGGATGATGACATTCAATACTTGATATATGTTACAAAAAATTAAAGAGGGTAATTGGTGGCTTGGCAGGAAATTACATGAAGGGAGGGGAAGGGTTTGTTAATTTTAGAAATTAATTACCTTAAGTATAAAAAGAAAAATTGATTTTCTTTTGCACAACTCTCTATGTCTTCATACATTTTCTTATAAAGTTTTTACTAGGTCTTATTTAGATTCCCTCACCAATCAATGTGAAAATGAAGTGTAAATGATAGTTCATTTGTAGAAAATTTCTAATCAATTATGTGATGTATTTATAAAGGTATCAAAAGTTACCAAGTCACATATACTAGTTGTTTATAAACTAACTCAGGTGATTGTTTCCATTGAACAATCTAGTGTAAAAGAAGCTAATGGATTATCTGTTACACATCTGATGTGTGGTAGACCACTTTGTTCAAAAGATATTGTTCCCCGGAAAAGGAAAATATTGTTGAAAATGGTGATCGAGTACCATTCACTTTTTGTAGAAATATTTGATATTTATGCAATATAATATTTATTTTATCATGGTTATTTATTTATTAATATGGTAAAACTCTTACTTTATTTATATAATGTAAATCTAATTGTTAGATTTCTCTAAGAGTTAGAGATTTTGAGTTACACTCGGAACCTTATATGAATTTAGTAAAGACCCGAGAGTTACTACATATGGTGATATAGTTGCAAGAGTTGCAAATGGTGTTGAGAAATATCACGCATTCTCTCGAATATAAATTATTCCTAGTCTAGATATATTGACATGGGTCGGTCATTATATTGGTAAGACTAGTGCATTATCTATATATGTAATGGACATATGGTTTGTCTCAACAGACTGTGAGCTTAGCGGAAGTTCGTATAGAAATGCAGATATTCATTAGTTGAATGAATGTTGAATTAACTCATAAAATATGACTAATAGATATTCCATAAAACTGTCAATAGTTATCTTTTCGAGTTGAGTAGTTATTGTGGTCCTTTGACTTGAGACACCACGGTGGTCTTGTGAATGATCCTCTGTGCCTGATACCATGCATGTCAGAGACCTTTCATGGTCTGGCCTCTGGATGACTGTTAGGTATAGACCGATGCTCACGAAGATCGGTATGTGTTAATGAGGATTCATCAGTCCATATGGTTGGATTTTGTTTACAGAAATTTTTAGAATATATTCTGGAAATCTTTTGGCCGAAAGTTCGTTGAAGAAATTGTTTCTTTGACATTATAAATAATATTCAAAAAGAGTTTTGCTATATTATTTATTAATGGAATATAAGGATGAAAAATTTCATATATTGAGTAGATAAGGTTTTGACAGTATAACTATAACCTTACTCAATTGGAAATAGAAATGACGAAGGGATTATACATTAGCGTTTTAACCTCGACTTGTATGGTTCGATGTGTCGTGTTGTTTTGTCATGATTTGTAGGTGGGCAGGCCTTCATGAAATATGTATACAAATATACGAGATATATATGTATATATATATACGTAACAACCGAACGTGAGCCTAGAGAGTTCCACTATATTAAGTTTACTCGTTGAGCACTAGGGCGACCTCTCGTCAAATATTGACAAAGTATTTTTGGGTTTTTAAGATTAAATTATTTAATCCGATAATTCATGAGATGAATTGAATTAATTAATTTTATATCAAGAGTTGATATATTTTATTGTATAATAAATGTAAATTCGATTTACATTAAATTAGAAATTATTTTGTGAATTAATTTAATTGTTAAATTAATATACAATATTAATTACTTAGCTTATACAATTGATTAATTAAAGTAAATTGGATTGTTTAGTTAAAGTAACTAAATGATTAATTAAAGGTAACTTAGTTTGCTTTATTGGTGAGATATTGTTTTAACCTTGGTTAAGTTAGTTTTTTAAATGAGTGGTGTAGAGAAAAGATTCCATTTTACCATGGTTTATTTTAATGACTTGGTTAGTTTTCTTTTATTTTAATTAATAAAAAGAAAATTGTTTTTTTTTGACTTGGCTTTGCTTTTACTTCCCTTCACTGCCGAACAAAAAAAAATGGTTTCCTTTTAATACACCCACTGTCAAGACCAAGAAAAGTAAGTAATTGGGTTTTGGTTGTTCATTGCATCTCACCTACTGCCGAACAACAACAAGGAAAATAAATTGTTTTTGCTTTCAAAATCCAAGCCAATAATCATCACCAAATATTACCCTACATATAATCAAGTCCATGGAATTAATCCCTAAGTGTTAAGGGATAATTTATGTTCTTGAGTTTTCTTTTTCCTAGGTTTTAAGAGTTAAAATTTGGGGAAAATTTGGTTGCTATTCTTGAGTGATCAAACCACCTTTTGATCACCAAGATTTGTTCTTGGAGAAGCTCAATTTGGTGGAGGAAGAAGGAATTTGGAGAAAGCTCAAAGCTTGGAAGACTTGGAAAAGCTTGGATGCAACCCTTCACCAATTGGCAAGGATTGAAAGAAATTATTGGTAAAATTTATTGTTCAATTTCTTGATGATTATAGTTGAGAAAAATTGTTGTGGTTTGTTGGATTAATTGGAAGCATGTAAGTGAGGAATTAGAAGCTTTTAAGTGTTGGAAAATTAGTATATAATTGATATGTTAATTTTGAATGCTTGGATTAATTTTCCAAGAGTTGGATAATTATATTGTATGGTTGAATTAATTTTTCAAGTGTTGAAAATTAATTTTAGTAAGTTTGGATTATTTTCAAGTGTTGGAAATAATTAGGATGCTTAGTTTTAATTTGTCAATAGTTGATAAATTGATTAAAGTGTGTTGAAATTTTTAAATGGACTTATGGTAATTTTTAATACATGAAAATGTTTTAATGCATTGGAATTTTAAGTTTGTAATTAAAAATTTTAAACCCACTATTATAAAGGACTACCGATAATAAATTAAAATTTATATTCGCTCGCGATTTGATCTCGGGCGGGTTTCCGCTGCACTCGGGTTTGTCCGTTCCTCACTCAACAAGTGGTATCAGAGCGATACATGCTTCTAATTGTTCATGTTCCTTACAATTTTTCTCAATGTTATAAAATGCTCATGCATACATTTAATTGTGAATTACATATTTTAGGCATTTTTGGACATGCATACATTTTATATATTTGTATGCATTTGACTTTGAAAAAATCTCTACACTAGATTATTAAGTGTCATTGTTTTAGTTGAAAATATGACATGGTCCGGCTTGTCTATACGGTGTTAGTGAAACCATTGTAATTATTCCCAATATTGCTAAAGCTTGAGGGATTGGTTATAATGTTTTGTACTATTCCGGTTAAGCATGAGATGAGTCGAATTTAAGAGAAAGTATTATCCAATATTGCTAAAGCGTGAGGTTAATATGAGTATCTTACTTTCGACAATAGACAAGTTGATCTAAAAATTGAACTATCCAATATTGCTAAAGCGTGAGGATGAGATTCGATTTAGGACCAAATGTAAGAGTTGCATGAGATGCAATTGACAATAGTTGTCTACCTTCTCGAATTTACAAAGGTCAATATTGCTAAAGTGTGAGATTTGCGTAAATGTCAAGAAGGATCTACTTTGCTTTGTGAAATTTAAGAGTTAAATTTTCGTATTCTTGTTTGTAGAGATTATAAAGAATATGTAAGATAATGCGAGGGCACTTTATAAAAAAAGTAAATCCATATTCTATTTAGTGTTTTTATCATGATATTTAAGTATTATTTTCTGCTTTATTTTATCCTTGTGTAGATATAATGTCTGTGTCGAACCCGCTTTCGCGTATACTTGATATGCATAGGCTCTAGGGTGCTGTTAACTATAATGTTTGGCTCATGAATCTCCGAATTCTTTGCCAAGCGGAGCAACTTGAATATGTTCTTGATAGTCCAATGCCCGCAAGGGTTTCAGATAATGCTTCAGATGAGGAACGTAAGACGTTCAAAAGATGGAAGGATGATGATCGGAAAGTCCGGTCATACATCTTAGGATCTATGGTGCCGGAACTACAGAGGAAGTATATGCCGATGCCTGATTCCGGATCCATTCTTGATGCATATGAAGGAACTATTCAGTGATCGACCACAGGTAGAGATGTATAGGGTGGCTGTCGAGCTTTTTCATACTTTCCTCCCAGAGGGAAAACCTGTTAGCCCACATGTAATGAAGCTAATAGACTGTATCGAAGAGCTTGAAAGGATGGATATTCCTATTGATAACCGCCTCGGGAATAGTGTGATTCTCGCATCTCTTCCTAAGTCTTTCAATGACCTTATTGTTAACTTTAACATGCATAAGATGCTTCCCACCTATTCTGAGTTACACAATATGTTGCTGACGGCTCAAGAAGACATGAATAAGAATAGTTCTGCTTTCATGGTCACTGGTGGTTCTTCTTCTGGACCTTCTCAGGCTTCTCAAAAACCGGCTGGGAAGAAACAGAAAAAGAAGAAGAAATTTAATGGTAAAGGTCCAAAGGTTGCTTCCGTAGGGGTTTCTAAGCCAAAGGTGAAGACAGATGCTGCAAAAGGAAAATGTTTCCACTGCGACATGCTTGGACACTGGAAACGCAACTGTCCGAAATATTTAGCCTCTTTGAAGAAAGCTCCATTCAGGTATTTATTTTCCTATTATTGACATTACACTTGCTTTTGATTCTAGTTCAACTTGGGTGTTAGACACGCTTGTCCTCTCACATTTGCAATTCGTTGCAGGATCTGAGGGAAACTAGAAGATTGAAGCCGGGAGAGATCCAACTGCGAGTAGGGAATGGAGATTCTCTACAAGTTGAAGCAGTAGGAATTTTGTTTTTGAAACTCTCTTATGAATGTATTATTAAACTTAATAACTGTTATTTTATGCCGACTTTGATACGACAAATCATCTCACTTCCTGTACTTGACAGTGAAGGATTTCATGTAAATATTAAAGATGGTCTTTTGAATTTATATGATAATATGAATGTTTTGCTTGTTTCATGTCCCATGGTTGATGGTCATTACATTCTTACAAAAAATCGTGATGTCTTTAATATAGAGAAATCTAAAAGGAAAAGATCGGAAGAAATAAATAACACAGAACTTTGGCATATGAGATTAGGTCATATAGGCATAAAACGCCTAACCAAACTAGTTAAGGATGGTGTGATAGATGATCTAACCATAGAACCTTTACCAGTTTGCGAATATTGTATTCAAGGTAAAATGACCAAGTCCTCATTTAGAGGTGTTGGACACCGTGCTAATGATTTATTGGAACTTGTACATTCTGATGTATGTGGTCCTATAAATCACACTGCCATGGGTGGGTTTCAATACTTTGTAACTTTTATCGATGATCTGTCACGATATGGTTATGTGTTTCTTATGAAACACAAATCGGAAACTTTTGAAAAGTTCAAAGAGTATCGATTTGAAGTAGAGAAACACAAACCGGAAAACTCTTGAAATGCCTTCGATCCGATCGGGGCGGTGAGTACATGAGCAGTGAGTTCGTGAGTTATTTAAAAGAGAATGGGATTCTCGCTCAGTATGCTCCTCCAGGCACTCCTCAACACAATGGTGTTTCGGAGAGGAGGAATCGAACTTTATTAGATATGGTTCGATAGATGATGAGTTTTACTGATCTACCAATATACTTGTGGGGCCATGCTCTAGACACTGCCGCTCATCTTTTGAACAAAGTTCCATCGAAAGCCGTTTCGACTACTCCGTATGAGTTATGGACTGGTAAGAAACCAAGTCTTAAATATGTTAAGATTTGGGGTTGTCCTGCCTATGTAAGAGTTGCACAGCGGGATAAACTTGCACTTAGAGGGTACAAGTATCGATTCATTGGATATCCTAAAAATTCCATGGGATATCAGTTTTATGATCCCGAGAACCGAAATGTGTTCGTTGCTCGAAATGCAACTTTCTTAGAAACACAATTTGTGTTAGAAAGTGCCGATCATAGAAATTGATTTAGATGAAGTCAATCAAAGTAACATTGAATCGACGATAGAACCAGAAGTTCAAGAAGATGAGATACCTTTGACACAACCACCTCGTAGGTCACAAAGGATATCGAGACCCCCTGTCAGGTACAGGACATCATCTGATGATACACTCGATGTTTTCTTAATTGAAGAAAAAGATCCTTTAACCTACAGAGAGGCGATGTTAGACATCGATGCGGAAAAATGGCTGGAAGCTATGAAATCCGAGATTGCCTCAATGCATGATAATCAAGTCTGGGACTTGGTTCCGCTTCCCGACGGAATTGTTCCTATCGGTTGTAAATGGGTTTACAAGAGGAAGCGGGGGCCCGATGGAAAGGTTGAAACCTTTAAGGCCCGACTGGTAGCAAAAGGATATACTCAGAAATCAGGTATTGATTATGAGGAAACCTTTTCTCCTGTAGCCATGCTTAAGTCAATCAGGATTTTATTAGCTATTGCCGCACACTATGATTATGAAATTTGGCAGATGGATGTGAAAACGGCTTTTCTGAATGGAAATCTTGAGGAAGATATCCATATAGAACAACCCGAGGGATTCACATTCGCCAAAGATCCTAATCTAGTATGTAAGCTCAAAAAGTCTATTTATGGACTTAAACAAGCTTCCCGTAGTTGGAATCTTCGTTTTGACGATGTGATCAGATCGTCTGGTTTCATTAAGAATGGAGAGGAATCCTGTGTCTATAAAAAGGTTAATGGGAGCATGGTAGTCTTCTTACTGCTTTATGTTGATGATATACTTATTATCGGAAACGATATAGGTATGTTACAATCTGTCAAAGCCTATCTCAGTAAGAATTTCTCCATGAAGGATTTGGGAGAGGCCTCTTATATACTAGGTATAAAGCTTTATAGAGATAGAGCAAGGAGGAGGTTGATAGGACTCTCTCAGTCCAAGTACATTGATTTGATCTTAGAAAGGTATACAAATTTGTTGACTGTAAGACAGTTAATGTGCCTTTCAAACATGGTATTCATCTGTCTAAGAAAATGTGTCCTAAGACAGATGATGAAAGGGCTAAAATGCTTAGCCAGCCTTATGCTTCCGCTGTTGGTAGCATAATGTATGCCATGTTATGTGTTATACCTGATATCAGCATGGCTATAAGTGTTACAAGCCGTTATCAGTTTGATCCGGGTCAGGACCATTGGATGGCTGTGAAACATATCCTGAAATACCTTAAGGGTACAAAGGATAAGTTTCTCATTTCTGGAGAAAATGACTTACAGTTAAGAGGTTACACGGATTCAGATTTTCAATCTGATCCAGATGATAGAAAGTCTACATCTGTGTTTGTGTTTTCTCTCAATGGCGGTGCCATTAGTTGGAAAAGTACTAAACAGGGTTCGACTACTGATTCCACCACCGAGGCAGAATACATTGCTGCTTCAGAAGCTGCAAAGGAAGCTGTCTGGATCAAAAAGTTCGTTGCGGAGCTTGGAGTAGACCCATCTATAGTAGATCCTATTCCTTTATTCTGTGACAAAAAAGGTGCGATAGCTCAAGCCAAGGAACCTCGCGCTCATCAGAAATCTAAGCATGTGGAATGAAAGTATCACATAATTAGAGAAATTTTGGCTAGAGGTGATATTGTAGTTTGTAAAGTACGAACTGAAGAAAATGTAGCGGATCCACTAACTAAAGCCTTAACTCCCAAGGTGTTTGAGAAACACGTGGAGTCTATGGGTATTAGATACCATCGTGAATGGCACTAGATCAAGTGGGAGTGTTGAAAATGGTGATCGAGCACCATTCACTTTTTGTAGAATATTTGATATTTATGCAATTATAATCATTTTTATCATGGTTATTTATTTATTAATATGGTAAAACTCTTACTTTATTTATATAATGTAAATCTAATTGTTAGATTACTCTAAGAGTTAGAGATTTTGAGTTACACTCGGAACCTTATATGAATTTAGTAAAGACCCGAGAGTTACTACATATGGTGATATAGTTGCAAGAGTTGCAAATGGTGTTGAGAAATATCACGCATTCTCTCGAATATAAATTATTCCTAGTCTAGATATATTGACATGGGTCGGTTATTATATTGGTAAGACTAGTGCATTGTCTATATATGTAATGGACATATAGTTTGTCTCAACAGACAGTGAGCTTAGCGGAAGTTCGTATAGAAATGCAGATATTCATTAGTTGAATGAATGTTGAATTAACTCATAAAAGATGACTAATAGATATTCCATAAAACTGTCAATAGTTATCTTTTCGAGTTGAGTAGTTATTGTGGTCATTTGACTTGAGACACCACGGTGGTCTTGTGAATGATCCTCTGTGCCTGATACCATGCATGTCAGAGACCTTTCATGGTCTGGCCTCTGGATGACTGTTAGGTATAGACCGATGCTCACGAAGATCGGTATGTGTTAATATGAGGATTCGTCAGTCCATATGGTTGGATTTTATTTCCAGAAATTTTTAGAATATATTCTGGAAATCTTTTGGCCGAAAGTTCGTTGAAGAAATTGTTTCTTTGACATTATAAATAATATTCAAAAAGAGTTTTGCTATATTATTTATTAATGGAATATAAGGATGAAAAATTTCATATATTGAGTAGATAAGGTTTTGACAGTATAACTATAACCTTACTCAATTGGAAACAGAAATGACGAAGGGATTATACATTAGCGTTTTAACCTCGACTTGTATGGTTCGATGTGTCGTGTTGTTTTGTCATGATTTGTAGATGGGCAGGCCTTCATGAAATATGTATACAAATATACGAGATATATATGTATATATATATACGTAACAACCGAACGTGAGCCTAGAGAGTTCCACTATATTAAGTTTACTCGTTGAGCACTAGGGCGACCTCTCGTCAAATGTTGACAAAGTATTTTTGGGTTTTTAGGATTAAATTATTTAATCCGATAATTCATGAGATGAATTGAATTAATTAATTTTATATCAAGAGTTAATATAATTTTATTGTATAATAAATGTAAATTCGATTTACATTAAATTAGAAATTATTTTGTGAATTAATTTAATTGTTAAATTAATATACAATATTAATTACTTAGCTTATACAATTGATTAATTAAAGTAAATTGGATTGTTTAGTTAAAGTAACTAAATGATTAATTAAAGGTAACTTAGTTTGCTTTATTGGTGAGATATTTGTTTTAACCTTGGTTAAGTTAGTTTTTTAAAATGAGTGGTGTAGAGAAAAGATTCCATTTTACCATGGTTTATTTTAATGACTTGGTTTAGTTTTCTTTTATTTTAATTAATAAAAAGAAAATTGTTTTTTTTGACTTGGCTTTGCTTTTCTTCCCTTCACTTCCGAACAAAAAAAAAAATGGTTTCCTTTTATACACCCACTGTCAAGACCAAGAAAAGTAAGTAATTGGGTTTTGGTTGTTCATTGCATCTCACCTACTGCCGAACAACAACAAGGAAAATAAATTGTTTTTGCTTTCAAAATCCAAGCCAATAATCTCACCAAATATTACCCTACATATAATCAAGTCCATGGAATTAATCCCTAAGTTTTAAGGGTTAATTTATGTTCTTGAGTTTTTCTTTTTCCTAGGGTTTTAAGAGTTAAAATTTGGGGAAAATTTGGTTGCTATTCTTGAGTGATCAAACCACCTTTTGATCACCAAGATTTGTTCTTGGAGAAGCTCATTTGGTGGAGGAAGAAGGAATTTGGAGAAAGCTCAAAGCTTGGAAGACTTGGAAAAGCTTGGATGGAACCCTTCACCAATTGGCAAGGATTGAAAGAAATTGTTGGTACAATTTATTGTTCAATTTCTTGATGATTATAGTTGAGAAAAATTATTGTGGTTTGTTGGATTAATTGGAAGCATGTAAGTGAGGAATTAGAAGCTTTTAAGTGTTGGAAAATTAGTATATAATTGATATGTTAATTTTGAATGCTTGGATTAATTTCCAAGAGTTGGATAATTATATTGTATGGTTGAATTAATTTTTCAAGTGTTGAAAATTAATTTTAGTAAGTTTGGATTATTTTCAAATGTTGGAAATAATTAGGATGCTTAGTTTTAATTTGTCAATAGTTGATAAATTGATTAAAGTGTGTTGAAATTTTTAAATGGACTTATGGTAATTTTTAATACATGAAAATGTTTTAATGCATTGGAAATTTTAAGTTTTTAATTAAAAATTTTAAACCCACTATTATAAAGGACTACCGATAATAAATTAAAATTTTATTCGCTCGCGATTTGATCTCGGGCGGGTTTCCGCTGCACTCGGGTTTGTCCGTTCCTCACTCAACAAATATGAGTTCATGATCTTGTGCAAATAATGCTCGAGTTATAAATACACCCAAATTGTCATAATCAATAGTTCCATAAGAAATAGTGATCCCTGAAAAGACATAAGTCCCTGAAGAGACAAAAAAACTTTTAAAAGAGAAAAAGTGTACAAATTATATAGAGTTATTTACGTTTTACTACTAAAGTTATGATAAAATAACAATTGGGTATTATGAACAATAACATATTACATTTTGCTACTAAACTTATATAAAATTTAATATTTTACTACTTTTCATCCAAACCGTTAGTTGACCATGACATCATGCTTACATTGTAAGGATAAATTTTATATAAATTTTACATTAGATGGAAAAATAGTAAAATGTTAAATTTTATATAAATTTAGTAGTAAACTATAATATGTTAATATTCATAGTATCCAATTGTTATTTTATCATAACTTTAATAATAAAACGTAAATAACCCAATTATATATATACAAAAGAGAAGTAGGATCATAATGAGTTAGTCATCGATAATTTATTTACGTTCACAGTATCTACTGAAATTACAAATGATTTTGAACCTCAAACTATCGTGAATGTAGACAAATACATTATTGGCTTTAATGGAAAGAAGCAATTCAAGAAGAATTGATTTTTTTAACCAAACGTCAAGTATTTGGGCCTGTAGTCTAGGCAGCTGAAGATGTCAAATCTATTAGATATAAATGTGTATTCATAAAGAAACGTAATAAACATAACGAGATAATTATATATAGAGCGCGTGCAAGGTTTCCTAGAAACCTAATATTGACTACAAAGGTATTCTCATGTGATGAATACTATTGTGTATCAACTTTTAATAATTTGACAGCCTCTAAAAGACTTGATATGTGTCTCATGGATATTTAGGTCATTTGACACTGATATTTACATTAAAATCCTCGAAATTTTAAAAATTCATGAAGCATATAAATCAAAGGATCGTAAACTATGTTCGATCAAATTACAACGATCTTTATACAGATTAAAATAATCTGAACGCATGTGGTACAATCATTTGAGTGATATTTGATGAAAGAATGATAATAAATGATCATATCTGTCCATGCGTATTTATCAGAAAGTCTGAATTTAAATTTGCTATTATAGTAGTAAATGTCGGTGACATGAACTTAATTGGAACTCTTGAAGAGCTTTTAAAAATGACTGAATATTTGAAAATTTATTTTGAAATATTAGGAAAATTAGGTACTGTCTCAGGCTGCAGATTGAGTATAAACCTAAATATATTTTTATTCAACAGTTAAATTAAATTGAGAATCTTTTGAAATATTTCAAAATAGATAAAGCTAACCCAATGATTTTCTGATCTCTCGATCCTAAAAAAGATTTATTATGTCATAAAGAAAATAATGAAGAAATACATGGTCCAGAAGTACCATATCGTAATGCAATTTATACCTTATTATATTTATCTGAATGCACCAGACCAGATATTGCATTCTCAGTAAATTTATTGACAAGATTTAGCGACAATATTGGAATGACATTAAACATATTTTATTTTATCTTCATGGGACAAAAGTCTTTGGACTATTTTATTCAAGTAAGCTAACATAAAATCCAAGTCTAGTTAGTTATATTGATGTAGGATACCTCTCCGACCCTCATAAGACAAGTTCACATAGAGGCAAATAGAGAATGTATATGGTTAAGGTCACTTATCTATCACATTCAGAGCACATACAACTTGAACTCCGCTACATATATTCGAACAGTGATATATGAAGATAATGTTGCATTTATTGCACCAATTAGATGAGGATACATCAAAGGAGATAGAACCAAATATTTCTCTCCAAAGGTCTTCTACACTTTTGAGCTTCCGCAAAGTAAGCAAATACATTCAACATATAATTTTGCAGACTCGTTTATGAAAGCTTTACCGACATCAACATTTGAAAAACTTATACACCTTATTGACTTGCATTGACTCAGTAAATTATAAGGGTGAGCAAAACCGATTTTGATTATGGTTCTACTTAGAACCAGAACCTATCCGGTAAAAAATCGGTTCCTAATTAAGTGGAACCGGAACCTACCAAATTAAATAGGGTACCCTATTATTCGGTTCCAATTCGGTTCCAATCCGGTTCCAAATTACCCTATTTTAAAATATTTTAATGAAAACTACATTTCGATACGAGTCCGTAGGAAAAACGGGGACCAAATCGGAGTCCGGAAGCTCAAAAACGAAGACAATGAAGTTTTAATACTCATAAGTCCTCGCCCATCGGTGTCGCGACATGGAAGTTGGGAGTCACAATGCTCCCATACAGTTCGAGGTAACTACGTGAGCTGAACGTCCCAGTGTCATGATGCATAAGGGTTAGCATCGCGATGCTCGAATATTTGATGCTCAGTGTCGCGATGCTAGAAGTTCAGTGTCGCTACGCTCCCCTAGGTAGAAATCGGTTCTATATTCGGTTTCAGAATAGGTTCTATATTCCAGTTCCGGTTCCAACCAGTTTGGAATCGGATTCGGACAAATTAAAATCGGTTCCTTCATTTTTGGAATCGGAACCGGACCTGTTACAACCGATTCCAATTCCAAATCCAAAAAATTGGTCTGGTTCCGGGTAGAACCGGAAACGATGCTCACCTCTAATAAATTATCCTGATGATATCTTTTAGAGGGAGCATTTCATTAGGAAGAGCATATTTATTGACATGACACAAGTGCATTGTAATCTTTTTCCTTCGATCAGATTTTGTCCCACTAGGTTTTACCGACATTGTTTTAATTAGGCAATGTTATCACTTCCAGAAGTCAAATAATATGTGAGATTAAAATAGTCGGGCCCAAGTAGGAGTGGTGTAAATATGTAGTGTGGTCCACACTACTTTAATCTTTATATTTTATTAATTAAATTATTATTTTTATTTTTATAACTTATCCCATATCAAATAGAGAGAATTATCCCATCATAACTTCTCTCTATAGGAACTCTTGTAGTTTTGATTCAATTGAGAAATAGAATAAATGCCTTCATCTTTATTAGGTATCTTCTCTTATCTATTTATCTCTTATTTTATAATAAATTATCATTTATTTTGTTATTTTTTATTAATTTAATATGCGTGATAAGATATTATTAAATTATTACTTAAGTGGCATGGTATTATTATTAGATAGTAAAATTTTTTTTTCCCCTATATTTGATGTGCATTCATTGTACATATGAAACGAAATAAAAAAAAAATAACTAGTTTCAATTTTTCTAGGAACATTACCAATGGTGGTAAAATTTTAGTCCGTACCAATGGTGGTAAAATTTTAAGTAAAATTTTAGTCGGTAGTATGACAATATTTTGGTATAAAAATTCTCTTAAATTTTTTTTGGTAGTTGGAGTGTTCGGGACAGCTTACACGCACATCGATTAATCCTCGGGATCTGTGTTCTGTGTTTTCAGAAGTTTCTCAGCACATATCAGGCTAAATCACTGGCTTTTTATATTATGGGACATTGCCTCAAGAAAATGCATATAGTGAGAATCGAACATTTAATCTGAGAGAAAACAAACTACTCAAGTTCAAGATTTTTACCATTGAGATAAACCCATGGCGTTAAAAGTTCTCTTCATGGCCAACGAAAAAGTGATATCACATTTTTTGATGAGAAAATATCCATCGAAAATAACTAATATTGAGGGTTAAAATTGGTGTTTAAGCTAAAAAAGAAGGAACATGCGGTCCAAGGTAGCGTAAAACATTCTTGAAAGATTAAGGGGGTCTTATAAAGGAAGTGAGGTCCCAAGGTTTGTTTTCATTAAGTTCGCATTTAGCTCTGAGATCATGCGGAAGATACGCTGAATGGATAGAATCAAATTGTCATTAGGGGATCATCATAGATACAGAAATCCGTAATCAAATATTGCCACGTGTGAAGGAAAGAATATCCTATAGGTAGCTGGAATCCTTCCCAACATTGACCATAAAAATGAGATCATTAGATCTAATTCTACAACAATACTTGTCAAATAAAATTAGCCAACAATGGTTAAAATCAAAAATTTTATTTTAAATAGGTTTTGAAAAAAATATTAATTGAAAATATTATAACTATTGGTTATTTAATAATGTAATATCATGTGTTAATATATTTATATTTCTAAATTTAGTGTGAAAAAATAATAAACAAATCCTGGTTGAATGTAGATCATGTGAGTGGATCTATAAACGGTCTAGATTAAAGTAAATATATAATGCAGAGTCTATGATGCACTTTAGGCCAACTATTTTATGCGGACGTGGAGAGAGAATATGCTAATAAGAATCCGAATTCGTCATAAAATAAATGACTTAAACCAAACCAAAATTGTATTCATTTTCCAGTGTCTCCAAGCTCATTCATCTCGAACTATGCATAAAGAGCCTTTCACGTAAGTTAATATTTATTTATTTTTTATTGTTTTTGTTCCAGTTGCGAGTTACAATTTATTCAACTAGATATTCTACAAAAAAAATAAAGTTATGCATGTGGTAGGTTGACTGTTTTTTTATGTGGCAATTTAGCTTATTTTATAATGTGGAATCTGTTTGTTCCAGTAGTAATTAGTGAGGGATATTATTAATTATGTTACAGTAATTATTTGTTTGTTTATGTTGTCTAGTTCTATGGGAAGCTGCTTGCTACTAAGGAAATAAAAATTAGGAAACCCACCTTTCTTCATTTTAAATGATTACAGGCTCCTTCACTGTAGATTAGGGTTTGGTTATCGAGTGTTGTTAGCAGTTGATGTCACAACGATTTAAGGTGAAGTTTCATTTCCTAAATCTGATTTAGAAATAATAATACTCAGGAACAGGAGAATTAATTTAACATGATCATCACATTATATTAGATTACATGTTATTAGTTAATTATAAGGCGTGAGAGGATACATTAGATGATCATCACATTATTATTTTTAAGTATTAGTAAATTGTTTTCTTAAGAACTGTGAGAGTAAAACTGATGTTTGGGAGAAAAATGTTGCATGGTTTAGTCTGTTTTATTTATTTATTATTATTTTTCTTTGGAGGAAGTTTTACAAAGACCCTTGTTAATAACAGCTTATCAATATTTATTTACCTTTTAGACTAATAGTATATCATATCTGGGTGTACTTTTCAGAGTCTGGTTCAAGTTAATGCCATTCTGGCGGTAGTTCAAAGTCAAATCTCTTAAATCTTACAGAGCTATGTTCTATCATGTTACAGGCTATCCCTTTATAGTCCAAGATTATTGTCATCTAATCATACGATCAAAATATTGATGGCTGCTTATCAAATTCAATCCCCTCCATCCAGGCTTCTGATTGTCTAGTTAATGAGACATTAAACATGACACGTGGAATTATATGCAACAATTGTGAAGTCTAATGGGTTGTCAAGTGCATGTTGAGTAAGTGGTAAGGGGAGAATGTTTAAATGGATACATATGATGAAGTATCCAAATCGAAAGTATCTACTACTTGATTGATCATGGACTAAAATATAATTATATAACAACCAGAGTTTTTATTACTGTTCTAAGTTGAATGCTGTTTTGCACAATCAGTCTGCTCATCGCAACAGAATTAAGAATCCAGCCCTCATTTTGAGTTGCTTTCAATTTCAGAATTTCTTAGGTTTTTCCGAAAAGTTTCTCCAACAATAGAACCAGCCTTAACAAATACAGCAGGATAGCCAATTGGAGTTCCCACCCAGGCTTCAGAACCTTGCCCTGTAAATATCTTTCCTGTCCAAATATGTTGCCAAGAGCAGGTTTCCCCAACTGGGAAATAGACTCTGACTTTCTTCTTTCCTCTGTCGAGGATAGGCACAACTAAGATCTCAGTACCCACCAAAAACTGCTGGTAACTCATGCTCTGTACGCGCTCATCATCTGGGTAGTGGAGAAATAGGTGACGGCAAACAGGAAGACCTTTCTGAGCAGCCTCCTGTTAGAAAGAGAGAGAGGTTTGTTAGATTTTCCACTGAAGGTGCTGAGTTGAATGAAATGTAGCATGTTATGTGTGTATTTCACCTTTACAAGTTGGATTCTGTAGAACTTCCATGCACTGTACACTTTAGCAAAACGCGCAAAATGGGATAATGTTTGTTGGTTTGAGTAGAACTGACTGTTGCAGGATGGTTTGTTCCCCTGCATGTCAGACATGGAAAATAGTAACTGATGAATTCAGAGAATATATCTCATTCATCAAATGTGCTAACGTAAAAGTTTTGCAACCTCAAATTAACTGACTGTTATGCTTAATCTACATATCAGTCTCCATAATATGGCTTTCAAGATGATTCTACCAGCTGAAACTATATGACAGATGAAGATCACATCCATGAGCTAGTAGATGGACCAAGTTATTTCTGTTGATGATAGTAATTTAACTGACTTGATTATTAAGAAAGAGTGTAATAGCTTTCCTATTCATTTATTTTTCACTCACAAAAGATACTAATAATGATGATGCTGATGCAGGAATGTGAATTTCTAGAAGCACATTTTAACTTACCTCATGGGTCCGGAAAACAGTGGTGAAAGCACTTAGCTCCATCCATCGTAACAACAACTCTTCGCTTCTTCTGTACTTAATTAGAGGTAAATTTATTGCACAGTAACCTCCAATATCACTATGGTTAAAAGCATACCCAGAAAGTCCACTGCTCAGTAGGCCAACAACAGCACTCTTTATCCCATCATTAGTTTGCCAACTTACCATTTGGTCTCCTTCCCAAAACAGCATTGCCCATTTGGGACTATCTCTAAAGCCAGCCCTCATGAAAAAGACCAAATCCTCTTCTGTTTCTTTTCCCACGCAGTTATCTCTCCATTCTTCCACAAACTCTCGGTTAATTTTGGCCCATAGTTCTGGGTATCTGTTATGGGCTGAAATAGGATCTTCACCTAGTACAGTAATATTAAACTAAATACATAATCATGCTAAGAACTGGGAAAGAAAAATAATACTAAGAACAGGGAAATAAAAATAGGAAAATAGTATGATCATTAGAAACTAAACAGTTTGAAAATATTGTTGAAGCAGTAGGTTCCCACTTTTTGTTCAGTTGGGACACTTGCTGAGTAGGAGTATCTACTGGGTTTTCTGATGCCTACTAATTCTCATTTTTTTTCCATCCTTCACTCATTTTGCTTGTTGAGATGTACATGGGCTACATAAATGTTGATGAGTGCATTCACAGAGTAGTTTGCCAAAAAGGCTATGTTTGTGTGTTTGCCAAAAAAGGAACTCAAAAGGCAGAAGTTTACTAGCGGAACTCCTTTCATGACTAGAATACATATTTCATACAAAATCATGCGCATTGTAAACAACTGTGAAAGTTGTAAGCTTTGAAGGAAAGGTATAGTTGTAAAGGTAGAGTTCTTTGATAGCAGAAGAAGCTGGAGGATCTGGTGAGTAAAGAACAGAGGCAGGGCAGGAGAGAAATCTAACATACCACGATTGATCCACCCAATACTAGAAATACCAAGGGAGAGAAAAAATAACACAAATTGATTACCGATACAAACTAATACAGAACCTAGAGGGAAAAGGTTTTAGTTTTCCAATGCCCATGAGAGCTTTCCTACAAAGAGCCTTGATCTTTTACTTTTAGTTACTGAGTGCTCTATTGCAAATTTGCAATACTATTTTTGGAGCTTTCCTATATATTTTTGCTTTGAGGAATTGAGGTCAATTAATATGGAATCTTTAACAATTTCGATAAATTGTGAGTTTATTTCCTATAAGTATAAGGTTAAGAACTTGGGGCCCAAGTGTAGCAGTTGTGCTCTAGCTTAATTTCAGCTTTAAAATAATGATAGTTAAGCTTATAGTTCAACGTAAAGCAAATTAGGAATGCAAATCATTGGACCATAAAGCTTTTAGTCATTCGTTTCACTCAGATTCTAACAGCCTCACATGAGAGTGAAGGTCTGAAGAAAGAAATTAAAATTCAAACCTGAATAGAGAAATTAAGATTCAAACCTGAATAGAGGGTGGCATCCACAGGCAAGCCTTCACCAAAATCGGCCATCCATCCTCTAACTCCATCTTCCACCATTTCTAGCAAAACCTGCTTGAACCAACTTGCTGTATCTGGGTGTGTCAAATCCAACATTCCCACGTCAAAAGCTGTGTTTGGAACTAGGTATGGTTCCCCATTCATATCTTTTACTAGTATGTCCAACTTCTTGGCCTCCTCAAAAAGATTTCTCCTTCTGTTTGGCTTCTCATCAGACTGAAATCAAGTAGAATATTCAGGAAAAAAAAGGATGTAGCAAATTCAGTCTGTTGTGAAACAGCACCATATATAGCTGTGCAAATGTCATAGCAACTATTTAACTGTTAAATTGGAAAAATTCGTACTGGTGCCAATAAAGGATTGCAGTATGTCATCACTTTAACATGATGAGTGCTGAGATCTTTAACAAGTTGTTGCCATCCCTTATATCTTGTTGTATCCACTTCCCAATTCCACCACAGTTGTGACCCAATCAATGTCTCCCGTTGACCCACCCAATCCTAAACAAAATTTGTTAGACAATGAAATCTTTTGCATGCAATGGTATGAATGTGTGTTGTGTTTATTCTGCATGCAATGGTATGAAAGTGTATTGTGTTTATTCTATGATTCTATCTGATGTCGCTTGAGGGACTGAATCTTGAATTTGAAGTTGTTCGGTTGTGGTCTAAATTATTAATTAGTCAATATCAATATTTTGAAGGTTTCCACCAGGGAAATGGATCATCTACTCATCCTCGCTTTACATTGTTTTTATGGAGCTTGTGCCATGTGTACATTATTAATCATGTATAGTTTGGTGCATTCTTTTAATGTTTTTGTTTTTATCAATCACCAATCACATCTGTGTATTTTCTATGCTGAAAGCTAAAATGAGAGAGGATTCTTGTCCTTCAATCAGACTACTAAAAGTTTGGTGCATAAGCATTAGTTAAAGCCTTTGTGGAACATAAAGTGCCTTGAAACTGACATGCTGTAAGAACTATATTGAAAAGTTTGTGGAGTTAAATAGGTGTAAGTATAGGAATATGCATAACCTGCAACCAAAATGCTGAAACAGGAACTTCATAACTCCTAAGTGCATCCCAGACACGACATACAGCATCGGTACCACCCTGCATTCCTGCTATAGCCCCAGATATGATCCATTCAGGAAGCTCAGGAGGCCTCCCAATAGTTTCTGTGAAGCGTTCAATGAGCTCAGACGGTGTGTCTCCATGCAAAATCCTTCCCTGAACTGAATTTCCATTTATCTGCAAGCTCCAGTATACAGAAAATGGGAAACTGCAAGTTTAAACTCTGAATGAGCCTCAATATGTATTATGCTTCTAATTGATCGTTTTCAAATTGTAGTTGTAAATTTATTGTGCAAAGGACACTGGTATTTACAAAATATGATTTACAAGCTTTAATCATCAGTTTTGTGCTATCGATTCAGATAATTTACAAAGTGAAGAGTGTACCTGTATCTGAACTCTATCAAGTCTTGTGAGATCAAACACTGAATAATCATATCCTTCAAGGTAAAGAGACCTCATTTTGGAAGTCATATAAAATGGAGATGGAGCATAAGTGGTACTCCAATCACCCCCAGCCCTGTAAGAAGAAAAGATATGATTATGGGAATGATTTAGAAGCTAACACAACAAACACCAAGTGATCAAGTGAAGTGGTATCAATGTGGGTACTATGCAATATGTACCTGTAGCTGACCAAATTGGCAGCAAAAGTAATAGGTTGGTCTCCTCTTCCAATGCCTTGTTCTTGAACAAAAATGGGAACCCTTTTGCCTTTGAAATCCATATGAGAAAACTGCTCTCCAAAACCATAAAATCTCTCATTTCCATCACTGGAGTACGTCAAAAACACCCTATTGAATTCCGTATACGTATGCTGTGCCTGTTCCTGTTCTGGAATCGGAACCTTCAATTGCTCTGTCTCGGCCTCTGTTGAGGAAATTTTTACAAACCCTTTTGGCCTCGTCAACGACCAACACCACTCAATCTTTCTCTTCCGAATTCGAATCCGTCCCACTCTCCGCCGGATCTCAATGTTGGGTTGTCCAAGCTTCAATACAAATCCGATTTGGTGATCTGTTTTTTGATCAAACATAAGCCAATATCTTGCCTTTGCATCAAATTTTTCAATATCCTTATTATATATGCCATAACTTTGATGGGTCTTGTTACTGAAAATCCATCCTGTTATAAGCACAAGGGGGAACTGGATATTCTGGTACAAAGCAAAAGGACCTTCAAACTGAAATTGATTATCGATAACTCTTATGTCATCAACAGTTTGATTATGACAAAGCAAATGGACATGTCTATCTTTGATAACAAAAGAGCCTCTGCTTTCTTCTACCAGAGTGTCAGCCAATGCTGCAGATACAAAGGCTTGTCCAGGAATGGTAGCCCATAAGGATCTTGATGGGTTAGATTTATGAGAAATTGAGAGATACCCACCATTGTTTGGACTCCAGAGAATCTCGAAATCTTTTCCAATTGATAATATTTGATGAGAAGGCAGTGTTTCAGAATCAAAGGTCAAGGTCAGAGATCCTTGGATTAAAGGCAAAGATCTCTGGGTTGCTGGGAATGGATTATTAAGGTGTTTATGGTGCTTTTTGGTAATTTTGATAGTTGCCATTTCGACAAATATTGCTGAATGGAAATTTTATTTATAGATACATCAGCCAATAACTCTGCCAAAATCAATACATTTTACGAATTTACCCTACTAACCACAAATTCAAGAATAATAATTTA
>SKCR01008569.1:0-53700 GCA_019454045.1 Zanthoxylum bungeanum
CTGTGGAGACATCTTTGAAGGATAAAGAACAAGCAGTGAGCACAATGCCTAAGGTTATTTTGATTCATCAGTCATCAAAACAAGTGTTAATTTAATTCCTTAATCATTAACCCATCATGGATGCTTCTTAACAAGTGTCTTTTATTCGAGAAAATCTTCTATGCAACAGTGGTACCATGTCATCCATGCAACAAGCCAATCATCCACTGCCACGCGTGCTAAAAATTAAAAAACAACTAAAAAATAGGTGAAAAAACTCTACATATCATTTTTTAATTCGCTTGTGGTACCACGTCACCCATACCACTGTTGCACTAACGAATCTCTCCTTTTATTCCCAACACAAACTATGTACAAGCAAGCATGCAGCTTGATATTTCATGGATTTATTTGTTTAAAAATTTTCAAGGTTTTCAGATCAAAAATGTAAAAACAAATATATTTTGATAATTATTCTATAACATAAGGACTCATATGTTATTATCCTGTTTAAATTCTTAACTAGTAAGACTGGGGACAACTGAAGATCAGCTTTGACTTGAAAGTTGCTCCACGAGGTAAGTGACGCCTAATACCTACCACCCGTTTTTCTGGTAAAAAATTTATATGCGACATAATTTATGGGTTTTGAGAATATATTATGGGTTAATTAATAAAATTTTCTTTATTATTATTGATTAATTATATATTTAATATATATTTATCAAATTATTATTAATCGATCATATCACACCATTCATACGTCTATCTAACACAATCCTTC
Organism: Zanthoxylum bungeanum; assembly: GCA_019454045.1. Lineage (NCBI taxonomy): Eukaryota > Viridiplantae > Streptophyta > Magnoliopsida > Sapindales > Rutaceae > Zanthoxylum > Zanthoxylum bungeanum. The sequence goes on from SKCR01008569.1 coordinate 764, forward strand.
TCATTCTTCTAATAGTTTTGAACTTGCGAAAGAGCTCTAATCATTCATTTCAAAATTCCAAAAATAATAACAATAATAATAAATCATGGGATAAGATACACTCTCCATCAATATTCTCTTACAAACGATCTATAAACACTCTCTATCAAATGGTATTTAAGTGTGTGATTAAAATATATATTAATATATATACACACACTTATCGGTAATAATCGAAAGACGCTTATATTTAATTGGGGACCGCCCAATCAATGACCGTCACATATCCCAATTATTTTGAAATTGAAACACGTGACACTCGTTGATTGGACCGTCACAGTCCCTATATAAGGTTTTTTTCCCATTTAACCGTGGTCTGTGGAGCTCTTTGATGCTAAAGGAACCCTAGAAAAGGCTGCTCTCCTAGTCCTTCTCACTCTGCTGTAAAATGATTTTAATTAAACACTTAATAGGGACTCAAATATGATTAATTACAATCATAAGTTACTGTCAATTGTTCAACTCGGACGATTCACAGTTGCTGCTGGTAATTATCTATCTATATCGAATTATCATTTTTTTTTATTTTCCTTTTTGTGAACTATTTCCGAGTCCTATCATTTTTTTATCAATCCTCCGATGGACTTAGTTTTTGTCTTTTGATTGGTATCATGTACTTTATTTTCGATATTTTATGATAATTTTGTGTTACAGCGGAGAAATTCGAGGTTGTTAGGTAATTTTAGTGCTGTGGTTTTGCGATTTTGATTTTGATTTGCTGTAAAAAAAAAACAAGTTTAAATTTTCATTTCTATATAATTTTAATTGTTTCTATTGATTTGCGATTGGATTGCATTCTATTTAAAGTCTAGCTTTATTATCTGTGTTGATTTCGCTTGGTAGATTGTTATATTTTCTGTTTTTGATTAGTTTAAATAGGATGGAAAGTATAGGGAGAAGGTGATCCTTTACCTTTCATTAGCTCCTAACCTTGTTGTCTGAACTCGCTGCGGACGTTACCATTATTCCTTTGGGGCAACGAACAAGTGGAATATTTGGAAGAGTACTAGAAACTAGTTTCATTACTGGTGTGACTTAGTAATGAGTTTCATTTGTCTGCTACGTTCTCTTGAGGTAAATGCAGAAAGATAAGTTTCTAGTATTGGAGTTTCAGTTCTACAGCAGAAACATTTGTGTGTATGTTGAGATATTTGCCTATTCGTTTTGTTTTTGGTGAAGACATTGCCCCTAGAGGAATCTTGATGAAAAAAATTGTCTGATCAACTTCTTGTGTCTTGGGATGTATTCGTGTTAAGTTGTGTAGCTACTCTGCTTGATTTCCTTCTACTAATATGCTCAATTGCTCATATGGCAAGTTGTTGTAACAAGTCTTTTGTAAGATAGATGAATCAAAATGGGCAACATATCTTTTTGGATGAGTGGCTGTGATAATGATTCAAGTTGTTATGACTCCGAATACAGAAGAATGATAATGATGTAAATGTTAGGGAGCTGATTTAGATTGTTGTTCAGCATGCTACTGCCAATGCAGACCATGCCTGTTCTTTGGATTCATCTGCAATGCTTTGGTATTAAAACCTGGTAACTTGATTTGCCAGTGCTCTAGGGTTTTTATGTTGATAGTCATCCAATTCCATTGATTTTGATTCCTACATAAAGGATTGTCTCATGGGCATTTAGCAGGGGTTTGCATCTGGGACATGAATCATTAAAGTTGTGTAGAACCTTAAAACCATATTATTTATTTTATATTAGGGTAACTGTTTCATTGTGGAGGAATTGAATTCAACATTTTTCTTGGATATCCATCTGTGTTCCACTCGTATATGATAGTGTTAGCTGTATTATTGTTCTGGTACAATAGCTTTGTATAACTATTTGCTTTATTGGACCTCTGTAATTTTGTAATCTTTGCCTGCAATGTGCTTGTGTATTTATGTGTGTCGATTTTTTTTTTCAATATTTATATCTTTTCAGCTTGTTTATGTTGAAGAATCTTAGCATATATAGTATTTGCAATTACTTATGTTTCTGTGGTCCTTTGTGGTTCAAATCCTTCAGTTGCCGCCTTGTGAGAGTTGCCAGACTTCAGTTTTTGTTTTGATATATTTGAGACTTGAACATGCCAAAGGATAGAAGAGATCGGTCTGTGTCTATTGATCGATGCAATGTATATCCTTATCCATGCAGTTCTAGTTGTACTCAAAGATCTTGTGTGAAAATCCCACTAGAAACTGATGAAAATTTAAAGGAATGGGAAGAAGCCAGGTGCTCTGTATGCATGGAACATCCTCATAATGCAGTTCTCCTCCTATGCTCTTCCTATGAGAAGGGCTGCCGTCCTTATATGTGTGACACAAGCTACCGCCATTCCAACTGTTTAGATCAGTTTCGCAAGTCATTTGCAGAGACTTCGTCAGTGACTGTGACGTCACAGCAAGAAGAAATTCAACCCTCACCTACAATTGCATCAGTTGTGACTTCAGAAGCAACAGCTACAGATTTGCTGGAAGAAAGAAGTGAGGAAGGGTCCTCTACGCCACATTCTTTTTCTTGCGAGAAGCAGCCCCAGCCAAAGCTAGTTTGCCCCCTTTGCCGTGGCGATATTAAAGACTGGATTGTTGTGGATGCTGCTCGTAAGTTTATGAATGCAAAGACGAGAAGTTGTTCCTGCGAGACGTGTGATTTCAATGGGACATATACAGATCTCAGAAAACATGCTAGGCTTGTACATCCCCTTGTGCGGCCATCAGAGGCTGATCCTGAGAGGCAGCATAACTGGAGAAGGTTGGAGCGCCAGAGGGACCTTGGGGACTTGATCAGCGTACTTCAGTCTTCTTTTGGAGAGGAGAGGGATGAGAGCAGCGCTTTGCCAATGGACGATGGGGGTTGGCTCACTGTATTTTTTCTTATAAGAGTCTTTAGGCCTGGTTCTAGTCGAAGGAGAAGCAGCTGGTCTGGTGCCTCCAGAGCCAGAGCACACTTGGGTATTAGAAGGCGAACTACCCAACTTTGGGGGGAGAGCTACGATGGAGAAACAGGATCTTCTTCCAGAGATGAGGATAATGAATCATCGGATGGTGGTTCAGCTCCTCTGAGGCACACTGAGCGCATCCGGCGGCAAACAACTCCGGACAATCAACCTTAGTGGCTAACCCTTTGTGGAATCTGTATTATCATTTTTGTTTTGGTGTATGTTTAAACTGTAAGTATCATTAAAGCTTCATGCTGCACTTCACTGTGTTTCTACTCTTGATTAGTAAGCTGCTTTCAATAGTAGAAATGTATTCGACTTGTATAACTTTGAATGTGTTTTTTCAGGTCGAACAGAGGAAGAGGGATGGAGGAAGTTCTGCCTGCTTGAGTATTGCGGTGTGGAACAAATTCATCTGCCAGGATTGATTAAAACTGTAATGTATAGAAGCTTTTAATTAGTCTATGCATCTCCTTTCAGCAGCTCTTTTATCATTTGATTTGCATTTGTTGCTGCATTAACTTCTGAGCTTAGAAATAAATTTGTTTATGTTTCCTAATTAAAAAATTACCCATTAGTTCCCTCTTTGTTTATTTGCTGCCTTCCGATCAGTGTTTGAAAATCGGATTGGACCGATTAATTGAATCAGTTGAATTGAGAACCGGCTATGAGTTCGGTCTGATTGAACCTTCAAAATCAGTTAAAATCGGAATACAGTTTTTAACCAGATCTAACGGCTGAATCATAACCGTTCTTACAACTGCAGCCAAGTTGAGGAGCGGAACAGCTCACATGCAATAATATAATTTAAGGTCAAGAGGTCAAGTGCGGGCTTATTTAACAATTATGTAGGACCATTTGGTGCCACTCTGTTTGTGGTTGCCTTGCCTGAATCATTTGGTTAAGCTTCAATAATATGAAATGACGACCCATCAATATCGCATTTTCGTGATGAAAAATGTCAAAAAAGACACAATCATTATAAACACGAGGATAAAAATATTATCAAAATATAGTATTATAAAATATTGGCCTATGACTATCGCATTTGACCCTCTATTGTTGAGGACATATATTTATTAGAATGAAAGTATTGAAAATAAATTTATTAAGATAATAAATAAATAATTTTTTAGCAAAGAAAAAGTGAAAAACAACCAAAGGACTCGGTGAGTCCAGATCAGGCCGAGTCACGTCACTTCAAATTTAAATTAAAATAAAATAAAATAAAATAAAAATGAAGCATTCTTAAATCTTAAAATAAAGGGGTAACAGACATACGACTCGTCGTCTTTGCTAAAATATTTGTCCGGCTTTTTTGTCCCCTTTCTTTATTCCTCTTTCCTCTCTCTATCGACAAAATTCAAGAAATATTAAAAAAAAAAAAAAATAATAATAATAATAATCAAAAGAAGAAAGAACCAACTTTCTCTCTGTTTCTTCATTCATTCCTCCGAAACCCCTTTCTCTGTCTTCCCAGGGATGAGATTCATGCATCTCTGAGAAGGAAGATTTATATTGGTGTTGGTAATTTTTGTGGAATTGAATTTTGATAAGATCAGCAAAATGGTGACAGCACCACAAATCTCATCTTCGAGCTCTGAACATGATATTACTAACGAGACCCACGTTGTTTTAAACGTTTATGATCTCACACCCATCAATAATTACTCCTATTGGTTTGGTTTTGGAATTTTTCACTCCGGCATCGAAGGTTTTTCTTTTTCTTTTACCCATCCCGCTCTTTTATTGTTTTTTATTTCTATTTTTGTTTCTCTATGCGTCTTGTATCTTCTGGTGATCTGGGTTTTTTTTTTTAGGGGGGTTTATTTGGTAATGTTATTTAATAGAATTGCTGGGCTAGTTAGAGATCTCTATTGCCAAGGGAATTTTTTTTTTTTTTTTTTGGGTATGATTTTGATGATTGTGCTTAAATTTGGTTGCTTGATTGTTGTGGTTTAATGGGCATGCTTTTCACATGTTTGTAGTTTAGTATTTTTCTTTCCTTGTTTAAGGGAATGGTTAATTATGGAAGTGTGATGCTATATATTGTATTTAGTGATAATTGGTTCAATTAATGGGCTTTCTTTTAACTAATAGAAGGCCTATTAAGTCATCTGGTGCCTTAAGATTGATAATATTGGAACAATGAATAATACCGTTTCATTCAAGCAAAATGACTTTGTTTTTTTTTTTTTGGATAACCGGGGTGTCCGGGCCAGCTTACGCGCACCTCGACTAATCCCGGGACCTGTACCCCGTGCCCTCAGAAGTTTCCCAACACAGATCAGGCTAAATCGCTGGCTTTTCATACCAAGGGGCATGGCCCCAAGGAAATGCATCTAGTGGGATTTGAACCTTGAACATGAGAGAGAGCAAACCACTCAAGCCCATGCATAATCAGTATAAACGATAGACCATTCTGTTTTAAGTGGAGTGTTCTTGGTTAGCACATAACAGTTGACCTCGAAAGCTGGTTGAACTGGGAGAAGACATTTCTGATGGGTTTGAATTGTGTTCTGAGTTGTGCTTTCTTTTGGTTTCTAGAGCCTCAAATAACTCTAGGTTTAAGCATATCAGAAACTTCAAATTTTAGAATATTGACTATATTTGGGATGAATGTTGATCCTTTGGCTTATCACAAACATAGGATGGGGATGTGTCTAGGAGGATGGTTGTTAAAGGCACAAAGAGTCATAGGGCTTAGGCTCGCTTCTGGTGAAGGTGAGGCACAAATTGCAAAAAAAAAAACAGAGAGAGAGATATCCAGTCAACTAACACAAAGAGAAATCATTTGAAAATATATCAAAAATAATTATAATAATACAAATTAATGTGTTTGTTGAAATTTAAAGCCCACCCCAAAATCTATCTTATTTTATTAAAGAAATATTATACAGCTTGATTTCGTGTTGGGTGGGTCAATTTGAGTAGGGGTTTTCTCACACATTTTTATGAGACACACCTAGGCGCATCTCAGTGGCGCGTGTCTGATGAAGGTTGCCTAGCCTGACCCTTCATGAGACACAATGGTCTGATCCTGAGCCTGAGGCGCGCCTTTGACATCTATGAGATAGGGGCTGGGATATATTACGGGAATGATAAAGTATAATCATTGATTGAGAATATTTGTTGGGTTCTCACACTTGAAAGAGCGATTGATTAGAAATTTAGAATCTCCAAGATTTGTTAGAACTGGGAGATGGTGATTTGGAACAAGGAGATACGTTGGTGGGTTAGGCCTTAGCAGTGGAATTCTGGGATTGAATCTCCCTCACATCATCTTTAGAGTTGCAGTTGTGTTTCTGTGATTGGTTCAAGTCCATAAAGTTGCAGGACATTGTTACAAGTGTTTTTCTGATCATTGAATCCATCTGAATCTACAATTCTTCCAAAAGGCATGAAGTCGTTGAATTTAAATTTTTATTTTTGTAATTTCTTTTGTTGATCCCAATAAACTTTAACATCTGAAATCCATGTGTATGAACAGTTCATGGAAAGGAGTATGGATTTGGAGCTCACGATTTCCCAGTTAGTGGAGTTTTTGAAGTCGAACCAAGAAGCTGCCCTGGATTTATATACCGATCTTCTATCCCATTGGGCTGCATAAGTATGCCTCCCTCTGAGTTCCGGACATTTATTGAGACTACAGCTTCTGAGTATCATGGAGATACCTATAATCTTATCTCAAAGAACTGCAACCATTTTACAGATGACATCGCATGGACATTGACAGGCAAACATATCCCTGGGTGGGTGAATCGGCTAGCCCGGTTAGGTACAAAGAATTCTTCCTATTTTGATCTTTCAATTCTTGTAATCCATTACAATTCTTTAATATCAGCTAACATATATGAAGTTGCAATTAAAGAATAGTTGTCATCAAGGGGACAGCCCATTTTGATTGGAAGCAAGAGGTCAAGGCTTCAACCCCCTCACACCAACCTTGGAGGGGGATATGTTTAATTTGGAGTGGGATAGGGTGATGTGCCGTGCGTGATTACTTAAAGAAAGAATATATAACTCAATTATAGGCATATTCTCCGTCACATAACATGTATCCCACATCAGTGATTAATCTTTATGTTTTGTACTTATTTCACACTATTGGATCTGATCTTTTCATTTTCAAAGAAATAGCCTGAATCCTGTATCTGTGGTTAATCTTATATGTTTTGTACTCATTCCACATTATTTGATTGGAAACCCGCCGCCAAACCATCCGACCCAGACTTAAGCGTAGCTAAAACCCTGTTTGTTCCAGGCTCTTACAAAAAATGCACCCCCTAGACTCGAACTCAGGACTTGATTGGCCCTTTGCCACCAAGCCACACCCCTTGAAAAGGGGGCGAAATAGCCTCAAGTTGTAATAACCAAAGTCAACTTTTCTTTTGTCCAAAAATGATTATGTATTTGTTTTAATTATTTTTCCCTAAAAGCTGAAGTCGGTGAAAATTTAGCTGAATGCGTCTTATGTTCACCAAATTTCAGGTGGTTTGTGCAGTTGTCTTCTTCCTGAAAGCCTTCAAGAGACTACTGTTAAGCAGCTGCCAGAGTACCACGAGTGTACAGGTTAGCTCATGAATCCTTTCTCATAGTAATATTGTTTGAACTTAATGCACTGTCGTTTTACGATTACTCCGCCTTTTTTGGTGGGTTCCTTCCAGAAGAAGATGGAAGTGAGTCTATGTCAACCGCAACACCTCGTGAGTCATCCGAAATGGATGAAAATGATCGAGAGAAGCTCCTGTTATCACCATCAGCTGGCCAGTGGGGAAGTAGCTTTTGTCAGAGAGGCCCCCAAGTGAAGCTAAGCCGATTCCATGGGAAATTGATTGGCCTCCGGAATGTTGTTCTGCCTTGATTGATAATGGCTTCCTGGGAATGGAGAAGCTGCACCCCATTCTTCGGAAGACAAATTTACCAGAATTGATTTGCCAGCTATTTGCTTGGTGGAATGTTGGTTTTTTTCTGTCTTTTTTTTTTTGGGGGTCTTTAAAATTATCCATTGTTAAATCATTTTTCCTTGTCTTTCCCCATTCTTTTGTTTGGTCTGTCAGGATGAAGAAACTTGAAACTAGCAAATAGCTGGTTGTAATTGGTGAATTGTATGACTCTCAACTGTTTGATGTAGGAACTTTTCAAACCATTTTATTTTTTATTTGGTCATTATCAAATATATAAATTTTTGATAGCAACTATAATTTTTTTTTTTTTTTTTGGGATTATGAATAAATATCAGATATTGGATATCAATTTTGAATAAAAATGATCGGATATTTAAATTCCTAACCAGTCATCCTTCCCTTGTCAAATTTTTTATTAAAGAAAACGGTATCGAATTTTTTCCATAAAACCCAGATAAGTAAGGCACAATTCAAATAATTCAACATAATGAGTCAGGTGGGTAAATAACCCAAAGGAAATCCTCCTTGAGAATCCAATTAAGAGAAAGAATCAGAAACCTACAATAATTCAAATAAACAAAACGAGAAGATAAAAAAGAAGAGTTATATAATAATAATTATAAAAGCTACACAGATTAAGTAAAGGAATCTTAATCCTAATTATTAAAACACAATAATTCTCTACTCATATTCTACTTATTATAAAAGGAGAGACTAATTTATTCTTCATACTACACTAAAAATGCACATAAGCTAAATTTTTGTTTTTTTAAAACGTTGAAAATTCTGCCGTCAAATCACCTGATCCGGATTTAGTGGAATTGACTGCCCTAGGACAGATCATGTGCCCTACACTACTGAGTCAGTCAATCCCAATTCTTTTTCTGAGCAAATTTGGTGTCAACAACTAGCATTGTTTCAAGTATGATCTGAAAACTAGGGTCCATTTGGAATTTCCATTGGGAGGTTCAAAGGTGATTTTGAGAAGCTATAGTATAAACTACTTTTGATGTTTGCTAAATTCATTTTTGGAAAAATCACATGATCCTACAACAGATTGTTTGAAATTTTGATTAATAACAATTTCACATTTAGCCTCACAGATATTACATAACTAAAAATTATCTTATTCAATTAGGAATCAAATCACAAAATATATGAAGATTATTATTTTTGAAATAAAAAAAAAAAAAAAATCAAATTAATAAAATATAGATATTATTTTTTGGTTACCAATTATATATACACAATTAAAATCATATCTATACACACACACACATGATTATATATGAGTAGGTAAATTTATTCAATTTTTTTTAATTTATTTCAGTAATTTGCATTCTTACAGGAGTTGATCAGTAAGATTAACCAAATACATATTATAAATTTACTAAACACTATTCAGATTCTCTTCACATCTTATTATTAATAAATAGTAACAATTATTATGTGAGAAAGCGTACGATTTTACTTTGGTAGAAACCTCATTTGTCATTTAAAAAAACAATCACCGAAACAGTTTCTTATTATAGAAAAAAAGAAAGTCGTGAGCTATAATATAACAGCTTAAACGCGATTCATGCCTTAAATTTTGGGGAAGCAGAGTCTTTCTTACAAGCAACATAACCGAACCCCCACCCCAACAACAAAAAAAAAAAAAAAAAAGGAATGATAAAGGGATCATTAACATTAGCGTAAGAATATTGCCTTTTGTTATTTGTTTCCTTTTTCATTTTCCCCATTTCTTTGCTTTAAAATGAAATATGTTTAAAATAATAATAATAATGGACAGAGTTAGACAAATTAATAAGAGGAATTTTTTATCCAAAATTAATGACTTTAAGACACGTTTTTTAAGATTTTTTTTTTTTTTTTTGGGGTTTGATTGACACTTTTTAAAGCTTTACATACAACTTTGCTAACCTTTCACAAACCCTCGTACCAATTTTAGCTGAGAAAGGGAACAATTTATACTCATTATTGTTAATAATATTGTTAAGGTTTTCCGCAAATTTGTTCGTCAATCTAAACAAACAACAATCAAGAATGCACGATTTTTACCGTGGTTCGCCGGAAAAATTCCGACTACATCCACGTTGAACTCCGGAACAAGGAGCTCGCTGCACTAATCAATTTCAAGATTACACACGGAATCTTGAATCCGTTTACAAATTGTAATTCCCCCAAATCTCACAATAACCCCTAATCTCTAAAAGTGTCAATCTCTCAAATTCCCAATTGAAGATTACACTAACTTGGACTAAGGAACAAAGCTCAACACTTAGCCAAAACAAGGGAATACAAATAATGAAAACCTTAACTAATTCTCAACCTAAGTGCCCTTTATATAGGATGAGCAAATAAAGGTAATTGGGACAACGGCAAAGATTGCGCCATGTGTCCCTCATCCAACGGATGACAATGGCTTCACATTTTACAATCTCCACATTGAAGCCAAAAACATTCATCACTCCCAATCATACACTAGGACACATTAAGGTCAAGATAGCACAGCAAAACTCACCTACTACCATCATCGATCATGTCGGCTGCAAGGTCAGCCAACCCCCACCAGCAACAGCTTCATGCAGTGGGAGAGTTTGGCAGCAGTCACTATTTTTGTCCCCATGTCAGATGGGTTGTCTTCAGTTGGAACCTTCTTAATCTCAATCTTACCACTTGAGATAATTTCCCGCACAAAATGATATTTCACATCCACATGTTTGGTTCTCTCATGATGTACTGGATTCTTGCTCAGATGTATTGCACCCTGACTGTCAGAATACACAACTGTCTTACCCTGCAGCTGCTGTATTTCGGTTAAGATACCCTGAAGCCAAATTGCTTCCTTGAACACATCAGTTATGGCTATATACTCCCCTTCGGTAGTTGAGAGTGTGACCAACGGTTGCAGGCTTGACTTCCAGCTGATGCAAATTCCACCAAGTGTGAAATAGTAAGCTGTAGTTGACTTTCTCGAGTCCCTATCACCTGCAAAATCAGAATCAACATACCCTACCAAATCTAAAGTGTTAGATTTGTTAAAACATAAGCCATAATCAATAGTAGTATTCAAGTATCTTAACAACCATTGTAAAGCACTCCAGTGTGCTCCACCTGGATTAGACATAAACCTACTCAATAAAGATACAGCATATGACAAGTCAGGTCTAGTACTAATCATGACATACATCACAGAACCAATAGCATTAGCATAAGGTACATTTTCCATTTTAATCACCCCAGGTCTAGTACTAAGAGAAGACATCTCTTCTTCTATAGCCGCTTCCCATTCAAGTTTATGGGTAGACTTTAATGCCTCTCCTAAGCTAGCAGGCTCAACCCCATTAATTTCATGACTTGATATTAATGCACAGAAATACAAATCATTAGTTGAGTAATCATACCTGGTAGGAGGCCTTACCTACCTCCTACTTCTGTCTCTTGCTAGCTGGTAGTTGGCCAATGTGTCTTGTGGTGTTTCATCATGCTGCTCAGTTTGATCCAGTTGATCTACTGTGTCCTATTCAATTTGTTCTTGTATCTCTGCTACTTCATTTATGTTTTCCTCCTGGTTATTTCTTCTGGGTTGGGTGTCCTCAGATGTCTCCGTGCCTGACATGTCACCAACTTGATCAGCGGTCCCTGATGTCCCTGGCTCCACCTGCATCTGAGCTCCACCTGCAAGATCAAAATCTGCTAGATCCTTTTCTAAGGCACCTGCATGCTTGTTAGTAGATTTACAAGGAAAACAAAGTTCATTGAATATAACATCCCGACTAACTATGACTTTGACTCCAGGTGATTCCCTTTCCCATAACCTATACCCCTTTGTCCCTTCTTGACATCCTAAGAAAACACACTTGATTGACCTCGGTTCAAGTTTACCTATGGACTGGTGAGCATAAGCTTCACAGCCAAACACTCTAAGGTGGGCAAGCTTATGAGCCCTACCAGACCAGATTTCTTCAGGGCTCTTAAACTGAACGGAACTATTAGGGCTAAGGTTAATCAAATGAGTAGCAGTATTGAGGGCTTCAACCCAAAAAGGCCCTCGGAAGTTCGGAAGAAAATAAAAGACATCTGATCTTTTCTAATAAGGTTCTATTCATTCTTTCCGCAACTCCATTCTGTTGAGGGGTGTTTCTAACAGTCCTATGTCTCAGGATACCCACACTAGTACAGTATTGATCAAACTCAGTATTACAAAATTTTAAGCCATTATCAGTTCTCAAGACTTTTACTTTGTTACTAGTTTGATTTTCTACCAATACTTTCCATTCTTTAAATTTAGTCAAAGTTTCATCATTTGATTTTAGTAAAAATGTCCATACCATCCTACTGTAGTCATCAACAATAGAGAGGAAATATTTCTTACCCCCATGAGTCTGGACCTTTGCTGGTCCCCACAGATCACAATGTAGATACTCCATACTCGCCTTTAACAAATGAATTCCAGTTGGGAAGCTCTGTCTGTGCTGTTTGCCCAACACACAGATCTCACAAAACTCAAATGGCTTCAACTGGTCCTTTCCAAATTGTCCCTGCTTGCTGAGTACCTGCATTCCTTTCTGGCCTATATGGCCAAGTCTCAAGTGCCATATATTAGTCATATCAACGTTAGAAGTTAAAGTAGAAATGGTTTTTCCGAGAATACATGTTGGCCATTTAGAACATACAATCCATTTCTTTTTATACCAGTTAGGATCAGTTTATTACCTTTAGATATGTGCATGTTTCCTTTGTGTGCTTTATATGTGAAACCTAATTCATCTAGTGTTCCTAATGATATCAGGTTGCGTTTCAGGTCAGGTACATATCTAACGTCAGTAAGAATCCTAACTTTACCATCATGAAATTTAAGTGTCATGTCCCCAAATCCATGTATCCTACAAGTATTGTCATTACCCATATACACAGTTCCTTGGTCAGAATTTCTAAAGTTGACAAACCAGTCCTTATATGGACTCATGTGAAAAGAACACCCGGAGTCCAGAATCCATTCTCTACTAATGTGATCTCTACACACAGTCAATGCCTCAGATAGGCACATCGACTCCTTTTCGGCAGCCACAGTGGCGCTGCCTTCATTTTCCTGTTCCCTAATGAACTTATAACAATTTCTTTTAAGGTGTCCCATCTTCCCACAATGATAGCACTTCTTGTCACTGTGGACGCTGGAATTCGGCCGAGGTCCACAATCAGAATTTGTAGGTTGGGGGCATTAGCGATCCTGCAAGACAAAGGTAGAGTGAGCGGGAGCAGACTACCCACCGGTGTGGTGGGTGCCGGAGGCACTCCGACGCCCAAGTCAGTAGCATGAAATGGGCAGTAAATATGTAAAATATGAAAAACAAGGTTTGAAGTTACCTTGACCTCTCTGTGTGGCTGTGAAGGCGGTGATATGTGTCTGTGGGAGTGGGGGGCTCAGAGAGCTTGTGTCAGAGAGCGTAAGCTAGTAAGAGAGCCCCTGCAGAGAGTTGAGAATCTCTTCCCTTTTATAGATTGAAGGAAGTCACTTTACAGTTGGAATATAAGTTGTACACGTGATGGTGGGATCTACAATGTGCTGAAGTATCTGATGATAGGACCCACAACATGTTCAATACTATCTTTCGATAATGAAGAATCTTAGCATGTGAATTTATGCTTTACGCTAGACAAAAATGAGGAAGAGTGGTTGATGAGTTATCCGTAAGCATGTGGCGTGATTATAATTCAATAATGCTAGGTTTTATGGGTTTGATTTTACACTCTTGGGCCTTACTTACTGTAGGGTTTTGAACTGTAAAGACGATTTTACCCTTGGCCCAAATTTGGCCCATACAGTTTGTCCCCTACTCTCTAAGTCAAGAAGTTCTTGATTTAGAGAGTATTTTATACGTGTCGAACGAACAAGATGTAAGAGTGCCAGTTGAGAATGCATAGTTCATGTTACATACGATAGAGAGAATTCAATGTCTTTTGGACTAAGAGTAGTCTAAGTCTTCAAGTTGGTTTGACATTTAGCCATGGGGAATGTCCCCGGTCGACTGAACCAGATGAAAGTTCAGGAAAATCTCTATACTACCGGTCAAGGACCATAGGATCTAGACCAGATGAAGGTCATGTGCTGAACTTGACTCATTATGAGCCATAGGGGATGTCCCTAGTCAACTGATCCAAATGATGATCAGAATAATCAATTGACTCTACATGAGTCTATGGGGGATGTCCCCAGTCGACTGATTCAGATGATGATCAGGATAATCAATTGACTCTACATGAGTCTATGGGGGATGTCCCCAGTCGACTGATTCAGATGATGATCAGGATAATCAATTGACTCTACATGAGTCTATGGGGATGTCCCCAGTCGACTGATCCAGATGAAGATCAGGATAATAAATGGACCTGATGAAGGTCCATAAGGTACAGTTGGATGAACCTAATGATTATCTATGAGAATCTTCATACTACAAGACCTGATGAAGGTCACGAGACTACTGTCGAATGGACTTGATGAAAGTCCAAAGAATGAAATTACTTATTCTCTTGATGAGGATTTATGAGACTACGGTCGAATGGACTTTATGAAAGTCCCAAGAATTCATCACTCACTCTCCTAGACCTGATGAAGGTCCATGAGACTATGGTAGGCTGAACTTGGAGAATATCTGTCAAGGTTATCACTCTTCATACTTCTACAATACTACTGTCGAATGGACCTGATGAAGGTCCAAGAGATTACAATAGATAAACTTAATTAAAACCATCAATGTCATCTCCATTCTATGAGACTACTGTCGAATGGAGTTGTAAAATGGACCTGAAGAAGTTCCATGAGACTATGGTCGAATGAACCTGATGAAGGCCCATGTGAATCTTTATTCTACCTGACCTGATGAAGGTCAGGAGACTACGGTCGAATGAACCTGATGAAGGTTCATGAAGCTATGGTCGAATGAACCTGATGAAGGTCCATGTGAATCTTCATTCTACCTCTCCATGAGACTACGGTTGAATGAACCTGTAGTATGGACTTGATAAATGTCTATCAAGGTCATCACTTACTATACTAGACCTGAAGAAGGTCTAGGATGCTACAATGAAATGAACTTGATGAAAGTCATCACTCATCACTCTTCTATGAGACTACTGTCGACTGGACTTGTCGAATGGACTTGATGAAGGGTGTTCTCCAATGCTTTCTAGAGTTTATGGAAATCCATCCATATAGTCTAGAGGATGATAATCTCCATACGTAGTGTGGAGCTGATTATCCTCATACGTAGTATGGAAGAGATGAAGGCTTATCAATGTGATTACTAATTATACAATACTTGAATAACGTCATTGATACTACAATAGAATTAACTTTGATGAAAGTCATATAGAATTTTCATACTACCTAAAGGTTGGTTGATTGGACCTAAAGGAGATCCAATGGGGTTCATTATTCTACTAGGCATGATAGAAGATTCTCTATGTAGTCTGAAATTGGCAAAATTAAATTAACGTAGTATGGAGAGGATGACTAACCTTTGACTTAGTCTGGAGGAGTTGATAATCATTCCAAGTAGTCTATGAGAGATGGGAGTTTTCCATGTAGCGTGGGCCGATGGCCATCCATTTTGTTTTGTGGGTATTGAATGAACAATATGTTTTATCATCCCACATATGTCCAGTAGGACAATATGAGATGATACTACAAGTGCTATTTAAAATATTTTGGAACAAAGAAAGAGCTTTACTCGACAGTTACTGGGTTGTGTCGAGTGGACCTTTCACACCTTTAGTGTCTAGTTTTTATTTGTATCCTGATGTGTGACACAATGGCCTAATGCCATGCTTGCATATTAATCTCGTCAAGTGGCATATTTCCTAATGCCAAGCTTCTATTTTTTATCTTGTGAATTACACGTTCAATCATTGCCAAGCCTTTATTTACGCCATTCGACAAGCACACTGTTTTGAAGTCTTGTGGCTTTGTTGCATAAGGACTGATTCAACTGTCTTCTTACAACAAACTATATAGGATAAAGAGGTTTGATTGATGTGGATAAGCGCTTGGTATTCTCTCATGGGCTGGTGGCATAATAATGGGCCGGTCTAGCCTTTGGCTTAACATGGGCTTATGACTGTTACAGTTGCTTTTGTTTTGTGTTTCTTCAATTTTATTGCTTTGTCTTGTGTGAATAGGCTTCATGGTTTGTTTTGGATTATTGGGCTGGGCTTGATACCATGGGATTTGTTGGTTTGCAACCGAGTTGCTCCTGGTGTATTCTCGCGCAGGCTAGCTTGGATTTTATGGATTGATTTTGGTCTCATGACATCTTGAAGATGTCGATTGGGCAAGGTTGGGATGAATTGTTTTACTTTCATGCGACAGCTATAGAGGGAAGCTCAATTAAACTTTACTTTTATATTTTTCATGCGACATCTGCATATTAATGGGCCATCAAAAGTTTGAGCTTGATTTCTTGTTCTATGTATGTGAAACTACAAGCTGGAAATAATAGGCACGTGGGAAATGGATTTTCAAGCTAGCTTTTCACTTGATTATGCTTTCTTCAGTTCTTGCGCGTGTCATTGTGGTTGGTTTGGAGAGGATTACTTTCCCAGGCGATGTGGGACTCTACTTTTGTATGAAATGCTATAAGTTTTTTTTTTTTTGTAGTGTGGAAGTATGGGGAGAGGTGGATGCTAGCTGCTTGCTTGCAGACTTTGTTTTTGCATGGGTCCCGATTTTTAGCTAAGCCATGTGACTTGGCTTAATCCATGCTACTCAGGAGTGGCCATTGATTTTGTCTTTTTTGATGTCGGGCTCTTTCGGCTTATAGTCAAAGGGAATACTTTGGGCTGGCTATTACGTGTGGCAGCATCTCCATGGGCCATCTGTGAGTGGGCTGGGTACGTAAAGGCTTTAGAGCCATTATGAGCATGTGTTTGGGCTTCGTTTCCTTTAGGATAAATGGGCTATTTAGAGGCTTGGTTGCCTAGGTTCTTGGCCTCTATTGTGCGTGTATAAGGCTCTTTTTATGCTTGGTTTTAGTGTGGAACCTATGATGGGGCGTGGACTAATTAATTAGCTTGCTCGTAAGGTTCGACAATTGTTGTGTGTAGAGTGGCCTGTAGTTGCTTTGTAATTTGGTTTTTCATAATTGGAGGATGTTACTACAGTCTTGTGGGATAAAGATTAGCTTCAAATCATGGCTTTAGGCTACTAGTGAACCCTATCAGGTTTCTCTTTGTATGCGTCGTGTCAAACGGGACCGCTGCATAACTGAGAACACTAACATGGTTTGCATTTTAGGGGGAAATTCACATACCTGTCGTATAAGTTTCCGTCGAATGAACCAGATATTGATCGCACAATGTGGAAAGATACTACATGTGTGCCTGTGAAACTAAATTGCTTGGAGAAAATGATGGACTTCATTCACCAATCAGCAAATGAACTAGATGTCGAATTGAATGTGACCCTCGTCTTACACCAAACTTTTTTATATGTCGTATGGGATAGTCATTGAGGACTTTGGCTTGTTGTCTAGAATTAGAATAAAGATCATGTTGTGTCGAGTGGGAACCCTGCATGAATGAAATTGCCAACATAGTTGGTGGAAATGGGATTAATCATACCTCTTGCTTGGAGGCTTGGAGTAATCTAATTGGTGGTTTTGTCACAAGCAGTGATCTTTGTAGAATGAGACTGCTTTTTTGAATAAAATTGTATGGGGAAAATGATGACTTCCCAAAGTAAAGAATAAACTCCATTAGATAATTCTTAGATCTTGATCGACGGGGCTCTTGATGCATGCACAAACAGTCTGGGATTGTTGGGATCCAAAGAATATTTTTCATGAAGAACAAGTATATTTATCGTATGAGGAATATAAGAGTTCGTGATCTCTGAGGAAGACTCATTTGTTCTAAGTTATCATAGCTCACTCCTTTCAAATCATCCCCAATCTATTGGACCTGGTGAAAATCATATTTGAATTCTTGCATATTCTTTTGTTTGTTGGAGGTGATTTGTTGAGCTTGGTCGATTGTAGAAATGTGATGGTTTCTTTGGTGGTTAAATGGATGGTCGTTTGATGGTGGATTTTCACTTTCCATTTGGGTTGACAAGATGGTTGAAATGGCCGGTAGCCTTACGCCTTTTTGAGTGACTGAAGAAAGAATTATGTTCCAGATACTATTTCATTTTCCATTCATCATATTAGTTTTGTAGAGTGGCTTATTGTGCCACCACATGGTCTGGTGTCTGTTGTTGCTCGAAGTCATGGAAAGTTATGGTTGTAAAGATTGTAGACTGAAGGGTCTTTGCTTGCTATGAATCGCTAAGGCCCCACGGTGGGCGCCAAATTGTGGACGCTGGAATTCGGCCGAGGTCCACAATCAGAATTTGTAGGTTGGGGGCATTAGCGATCCTGCAAGACAAAGGTAGAGTGAGCGGGAGCAGACTACCCACCGGTGTGGTGGGTGCCGGAGGCACTCCGACGCCCAAGTCAGTAGCATGAAATGGGCAGTAAATATGTAAAATATGAAAACAAGGTTTGAAGTTACCTTGACCTCTCTGGGTGGCCGTGAAGGCGGTGATATGTGTCTGTGGGAGTGGGGGGCTCAGAGAGCTTGTGTCAGAGAGCGTAAGCTAGTAAGAGAGCCCCTGCAGAGAGTTGAGAATCTCTTCCCTTTTATAGATTGAAGGAAGTCACTTTACAGTTGGAATATAAGTTGTACACGTGATGGTGGGATCTACAATGTGCTGAAGTATCTGATGATAGGACCCACAACATGTTCAATACTATCTTTCGATATTGAAGAATCTTATCATGTGAATTTATGCTTTACGCTAGACAAAATGAGGGAAGAGTGGTTGATGAGTTATCCGTAAGCATGAGGCGTGATTATAATTCAATAATGCTAGGTTTTATGGGTTTGATTTTACACTCTTGGGCCTTACTTACTGTAGGGTTTTGAACTGTAAAGACGATTTTACCCTTGGCCCAAATTTGGCCCATACAGTCACTATTCTTATTCTTATCATGTTTGTTCTTTTTCTTCCCTTTAGGTTCTTGCTTATTATTCTGATGATTATTCGGACCATTATAATTCCTTTCATTTTTACCTTTCACGAATAAGTTCGCTCCTCCTCTCATACTGGTTCTAAGTTCTAGCTCTCTAGCCCTTATACCAGATATCACCAAGTCTAGCCTAGGTACAACTCCTGTGTACTGTAGAGAATTCTTAACGACACTATATTCATCAGGCAGTGCATTTAATAGAATCATAGCTTCGCTAGAGTCTCCTAGGGCTTGGTCAGTTCCTTTAAGGATTTGAGTCATTTTCGTGAATTCATCCAAATTATCATCTATCGACTTATTAGTATCCATCTTGTAATTAAACAAATTTCCTTTTAAGAACACTAAATTTGGAGCAGAAACAACAAAATAAAGAGATTCAAGTTTACCCCAAAGTTGAATGGCGGTGACCATTCCATCAACCTTTCTGATGACTGAGTCTCCCAAGTGGAGGAAGATCAAGTTGTAAGCCTCTTCCAGGATTTCGTCCTTCGCTTCCTTTTCCATCTTTGGCCACTTTTCTGGATCCGGTTCCAGTGCCAAAGCCACCTTATGGTTGGAAAGCAGGACCCTCATTTTCTTCTTCCATGTGGTGAAATCTCATTTCCCGTCAAATATACCTATATCGAGTCTAATTGTCGACATTTTTTACTTCCTTTTAACAAGCAGAAACTCAATTTGGGAACACTGAGTCCAACCAACAATTAGGCAATTATTATCTCGAACAACACTTGGCAATTACCCTTGGCAATTGCTCACCCAAACTGCAATTCCTTAATCACCCAACAACACAGAATCCTATTTACCAAACACTGAGCCTTGAGCAACCAACAACAATTCAGCAGTGACTCTCGGCAGTTGCTCACCCAAACACCCTTCGGTAATTCACACCCAAGCAACTCCAACAGAGCTCCAATACCCAAATCGCAACAAAGCCCCAATCACCCAATTACACAGAACCTTAAGCACTCACTCTTTCAGTTTGCAACGCCCAAGCTCCTTTTAAAAATTTCAACACAGTGCCACACCTCCCAAACACCAATCGGCAACACACCCAATAACAAAGCCCCAACCAGTGGCCTATTTTAGGGTTTTGATTCGGCTGATTTAGGGTTTTGATGCCTTCGTCGTGTCTCTGTGTTCTTGTTCACGGTAACTCAGGGGGTGAATTTGACCACTCAAACGAGAAATCTTACTCCGTCTCTGTGATCTTGAATGTGTTCTTCAATCGACGAGGTTTTAGGGTTTCTTTGTTAAGCCATTCGTCGAATTCGTTGTCGTCTCTCCAATTGACAGTCTTTTGTGTGTTCTGTTTTTGGAGTCTTGTTCTTGAAATCGGCAACCCTGATCTTGATCTCGGCTGTGGCTTTGATTCGCAGGCTAAGGGGTTTTCTTTCTCGGCAGCTCTGTATTTGATCGAATTGAGTTCTTCAATTTAGCTGATTTTAGAGATTTCCTTTCTACCTTTTTACCGAATTCGTCTTTTGGTTTGAAGAAGATGGGTCTTGGCTTCTTGATCACAGATTCGGCCCACTGGATCCAAAAGTCCAAATGCTCTGATACCAATTGTTAAGGTTTTCCGCAAATTTGTTCGTCAATCTAAACAAACAACAATCAAGAATGCACGATTTTTACCGTGGTTCACCGGAAAAAATTCCTACTACATCCACGTTGAACTCCGGAACAAGGAGCTCGCTGCACTAATCAATTTCAAGATTACACACGGAATCTTGAATCCGTTTACAAATTGTAATTCCCCCAAATCTCACAATAACCCATAATCTCTAAAAGTATCAATCTCTCAAATTCCCAATTGAAGATTACACTAACTTGGACTAAGGAACAAGACTCAACACTTAGCCAAAATAAGGGAATACAAATAATGAAAACCTTAACTAATTCTCAACCTAAGTGCCCTTTATATAGGATGATCAAATAAATGTAATTGGGATAACGGCAATGATTGCGCCATGTGTCCCTCATCCAACGGATGTCAAAGGCTTCACATTTTACAAATATAATAATATTGTTTTAGATAATACATATATACAAATATTTCTTACCACATAAGTTTCTTATTTTTTGATGACCTATATAAGTCTATAACTCCTCATTTTAAGCGTGATTTTGGGAAAAATCCATACAAGCGACTGGTTGGAGACTCTGAATGTAAGCCAAAATTAGAGATCTCCAATCTAAGTGCTGAGTTTTTGACTTTTTGTAAATTAATTTGTTATTGTAAAGTACATATTTGATTATATTAAATGTGTGTTTACTTGAGAATAATGGAAATTGAGAAATAAGAATCATTTCTATTATAATTGTTTATTTTCTGAAATTAAAGGAAAATTATAATGGAAATGAAGTAGAGCCCACACATTTGGGAGTCTCATTCCCACCGTCTCTTGTGCGAATGAGATTTTATTCCCATTTTTTTTTATGGGAACTTACAATTTTACCCACAAAATATTTTGTTAATAATTAATTAATAAAGTAATAATAAAGTATTTTCTAATAATTAATTTATAAATAGTAAATAAAATTTATTAATAAATAATAATATAATAATAATTTAATATTTTAATATAATAATAATTTAATAAAAGAATAAATTAATATTTAGTCATTTAATACATTAATAATTAATAATCATTATTATTGATAAATTAATATATAATTTAAGCTAAGTGTATTTTTTTAAATTGTTAACAATTCATTTCAATTACTAGATAAAGTAAACATATCAATGACAATATTACTTTAATTCCGATTACATTTCATACAGTTAAGTAAATAATTTATTCTGATTTTGATTCACCATTTTCATTCCAGCCCATTCCGATTCTATCTCATTACAATTTCATCACATTCTGATTACGAGTATCTAAACATACCATGAGGTATTTGGACTTAATTTTTTATCAGATCATAAAATAATATGAATTTTATATATATTATCATATATTGATAAGGAACAAATATTTTAAAAACTCGTATAAATCTCTAAAAGTCTGAATCGCCCCTCTCTCTAATGCATTACATTCGTACTTTACTATTTCTATTTTTTATCAACCACATTATATTCTTTAAAAACAAAAAAAGAAACAAACAAACCGTTAGCAAAGGTATATTATTAAAAGAATCCAATTTTTTTTTATTACCATTTTATGTTAAGAGGGGGATATTTGAACCCACAAAAAAAGAAAAAAATAACTCTCTACACTCCTTTGGTAACTAAACCTACCACTAAAATTTGAAAATGAAGTATTTACTCTATAAACTTAACTAAATACCAAATATGCCCTCTGATAACTAAGTTCTTATTCTGACCTTTTTTTTGGACATCAAATTCACGAAAATCTATTTCAGGGGTGTGAATCGGTCGGTTCGGTCGGTTAATTCTTGATTTTTTAACCGAATCGAAATTTTTCGGTTAAGTAAATGTGTAACCGATTTAACCATATTATGACACATAACCATTAACCAATTTAACCATTATATTTTGGTCGGTTTGGTTAATTCGGTTATTAACCAGTCCAACAAATATAAACTCATCAACTCAACATTAAACAAAGCAATTTAATACAAATATAAATTCATATTCATCAAATTTAATATTTAACCCAATATTATGAAATTTTGGGTTTCTTAATAGCCAATAATTTAATAATTTTTTTTTTAACAATTTATCTATGAAATTTTGTTATTTACTTATTTAGGATTTTGAAGCATGTATATATCTCGATTAATCGGTCGATTCGATTATACGAATCTCATAATCTTAACCGAACCAAATAACCGAAAAAGTTAAAAATTTTAACCGTAAAAACCGATTTAATCACAATAACCGAACCGTTATAAAAAAATGGGTTGGAACGGTTCGGTTAATCGGTTAAAACCGATTAATGCACACCCCTAATTTCAGCAGCCATTAATTTTATATTCAATTATGTTTAACCAAACTAACTACAAATAATCATACGACTTCTTTCTCTAGTTTTTATTTATTTCCAAATGATATCAAAATCAAAGTAAAGTTTTTTTACTTAAACTATTTTGCACATTATAGTAATTTATAATATGTGCAAAATAAATCTTCAAATGTATATATATATATATATATATATGTTGACGGTGGATTTTGGTCTCAGGGTAATATTGGAATATCACTCCCGAGGAAATCCTCCTTCAATAGTGAATTTGTTTGGTTATGGGGGACCAAAGGCAAACTTAGCAGAAAAACAGATAAATACACCAATCAACAAAGAGATTTAACGTGGTTCGGTGGATTTGGATCCGACCTACGTCCACGGGCACAAACAAGATGATACTTTTATTATTCAAAATGCGCTTCTCAGACCGTTCTTTGTGTTTTACAAGTCAGATCTTGGTGTTTCTGATCTCAACTCTACCTTGCTCTCAACTTGTTCCTCTTATTCTCTCTTTTTTGTTGTTGTTCCTTCGTCGGCTAGTCCCGGCCTCGAATTTTCCATTGTGTGCTCCTTCTATCCTTTCCAACCGGTCTACTATGGTTTTTAGCAGAGTTTGGCTTTCCTCCATTTCTTTCCTAAGGTTCTCCTCAATCTTCTCCATCCAATCTGCAGCCGAACTCCCTGATGGTTGGTGGCTTCTGTCTTCCGCCATTGTCTCACTACGTGAGTTGCTTTTTGTTGAGTTCCCCACAGACGGCGCCAACTGTTGACGGTGGATTTTGGTCTCAGGGTAATACGGGAATATCACCTCCGAGGGAATCCTCATTCAACGGTGAATTTGTTTGGTTATGGGGGACCAAAGGCAAACTTAGCAGAAAAACAGATAAATACACCAATCAACAAAGAGATTTAACGTGGTTCGGTGGATTTGGATCCGACCTACGTCCACGGGCACAAACAAGATGATACTTTTATTATTCAAAATGCGCTTCTCAGACCGTTCTTTGTGTTTTACAAGTCAGATCTTGGTGTTTCTGATCTCAACTCTACCTTGCTCTCAACTTGTTCCTCTTATTCTCTCTTTTTTGTTGTTGTTCCTTCGTCGGCTAGTCCCGGCCTCGAATTTTCCATTGTGTGCTCCTTCTATCCTTTCCAACCGGTCTACTATGGTTTTTAGCAGAGTTTGGCTTTCCTCTCTTTCTTTCCTAAGGTTCTCCTCGCGATACCAGAAGGGGAAACATGAAGGATAGTGAAACTGGACGGGAAGTCTCAAGTCATGAGGAACGCCACACCCGTGGTGACAGACGCGAAGGAGGCCGCGAAAGGCAGCATAGTGACACAGATGGCAGTATAAAGTCTTGGTTAAGAAAAGAAATGGCCAAGTGGGGAGTAAACCCCAAAACTAATACATCAGATGCTCGGGACAACGAGGTTGAATCTCCCTTCACAGAAGAAATAAGGTCGACAAAATTCCCAAGACGTTTCAACATGCCATCTATGACGCCCTACAAAGGCCATTCAGATCAAAGTCTCATATTGAAAGTTTTGTCCTATTAATGGAGGTCCAAGGAGTAGTAGGGGATGCCGTTTGCAAAGTTTTTCCTCTAACCTTGGGAGGATCTGCCATTCTATGGTATAGAAGCCTAGCCCCAAGGAGCATCAGCAACTTCGCACAACTGAGGAAGTCATTCATACGACACTTCAAAGGGGCATGCGTCCCAAAGAAAATGGTGGGAGAATTGAGACTGATGAAGCAGGGGGATGATGAGCCCATGAGGAATTTTATTGAAAGGTCCACAATTTGGTGCTCGAGGTCGGAGCGTACGAGTCATCGGAAGCGCTAGAAAGTCTCAAGGGAGGTCTGAAGGTCGGGAAGTTGTGGACTCACCTGAAACCTAATTGAGGTATTAAAAAGGGGTATTAATTGAGGTTTTGGAAAAGATCGAAGCCCCATGTAGTTCATCCAATAACTCCTCAATAACCGGAATCAGAAATTTATCTTTAATAGTTTCCCTATTCAGCGCCCTATAATCAACACACATCCTCCAACTTCCATCTGCTTTTCTAACTAATAACACTGGGGAAGAAAAAGGACTTTGACTAGGTCTGATAACCCCGCTTCTCAGCATTTCGTCCACCAATTTTCTATCTCAGCCTTTTGATAATAAGGGTACCTATAAGGCCTTACACATACTGATTTGGTCTCATCCACTAGAGGAATATGGTGATCATGGCTTCTAAGTGGGGGTAGGCCTTGTGGTTCTTGAAACAACTCAGAAAAACTATCCAGTAGGCTTTGAATTTCTGGAAGATGGGTTGGTTGAGGTGAGGGTAATTCAGGTTTCTCATTCTGCAAGAGTTGCAAAATCAGCCCCCTAGGTGCCCCTTTTGAATTTTTCCAGAAATCTTTCCCTTCCTCTACTGTCCAGTCATCAAGAGTCAATCCTTTTAAAACCACGTGGTCTCCCTTCCATTTAAATTGCATGCTCAAGTTATTAAAATCCCATAAGATAGGCCCAAGTTGTTGCAACCAATTTACACCCAAAATCATGTCACAACCCCCTAAAGGTAGTAAGTATAAGGGTACCTGAAATGACTGACCTTGGATTTTGAAAATCACCTCTTCACATAATCCATGGCAAGGTATTTTATCACCATTAGCAATAGTAACTTGAAGTTTTTCCTCTTCTGAAGTGGTAACATTAGCCTTTTTGCCATTTGTGCAGCTATAAAGCAGTGCGTGCTGCCGGAGTCGAGAAGCACAGATAGTGGCTGATTTCTTATTTGTCCCAGCACTCGCATGGTCCTGGGTGAAGGGGAACCAGTCATAGCATTGAGGGATATCTCCACTGTGTCCTCTCCACAAGAAGCCGATTGTTTTCCTGCCACATCGTCAGTGAACTCTCCTTTCTCCAACACATGATCCACCCCGAAATTGACCCCGTCGAGTAAGAAAATTGTCGGTTTTTTGCATCTATGGCCACTGTGCCACTTCTCATCACAATAATAACATAACCCTTTTCCCTTCTCTCCTTCATTCTTTCATTGGTAATTCGGGTGGTGTTGATGGTATTTTTAGGTGGTGGGGGTGGCTGTTGAGTTGGTCCAGTTTGGATATGTGTTTGGCTAGTGTTTGAGGAATTGGGGTTAATTCGAACAGGTTTGTGGGTTAGGGCAGTGTATCTTTCTTGTAGCTTAGCCACCCCAAAAGCTTGGGTGACAGTAGTAGGGTTTGCAAGGCGAAAAGGAATTTCCAATCCTCTCGTAAGCCAGCTAGGAAGCAACTAAGCTTATATTCGGCACTAAGATTAGGAAGCCTATTAGACAAGAGTTCAAACTGGGCCTTGTATTCCTCAACAGTTGAATTTTGAGACAATCGTTTGAATTGGGCAACGGGATCATCATAAGCCGATGGTCCAAACCTCACCATAATCGCCCTTGAAAGGTTCTCCCAACTTGTAAGTTGCCCTGCGTTTTCCATTTCCTGGAACCACACCATGGCCGGACCTTCCATATAGTAAGAAGCTAGCATAATTCGGTGTTGGGGATAAGTGTTGTGGATTGCAAAAAAGTGATTGGCTTTGTACAACCAACTCATTGGATCATCTCCTTCAACCGAGGAAATTCCACTCGAGGTACTGCTAAGCGAATTCCATGTAAGTCATTGTTGCGAGGTGCTAACTCTTCCATTTCACCCCCTTGTTGTCTTTGATTTTGCAAGAGGTTGTCAAGCCGTATGCTCATCACTGCCAGTTGCTGCATCATACGCTCCAGTGACTGCTGCTGTCTCTCTAAGGTCTGCTGTTGGAGAGCTTGTGCTGGTCGCTAGCACCTTGAGCTTGCTGGAGTTCCAACACAGCATCAGCTAGATGGCCAAACGGGTGCCTTCTGCCATGAGGATCGAATGCTCTGATACCACTTGCTATGTGCCTAACTGATAAGTAGTCAACTCTGTCTTCATTTTGGCCTCTTCGAGGGAAACCAACCTCCTGTTATGAGTATGGAGAATTTGAGAAATAAACTGAAACTTTTCATTCACTTTCTTCTTGGATTACAATGGGTTCTGGAGAAACACAAATACACTTGAGAAATAACCACCTGTGAGTGGTGCCTATCCTCATGGAACTGTTGAGAAACTGACTCAAACATGAAATTAAACTGAAACTGGAAGACGAAGGCAACTGCAACAATTGCAACTGCAATAAACTGCCCTACTAAAGAAAACACTGCAGTTTGAAAGAAAATGAACACAACCAAATTACAAATAAAACATTAGCTGGGCTTGGGCTAATGCATAATAGGCCCATAGCAAGCCTATCCCCATTTAGAAGACCTTGCCCACAAGGTCAGCGTAGGTGGCTTTGAGAAAATCCAGCTCTTCCCAGCTTGCGTTCTCGACGGAATTCCTTGCCATTTGACCAACACTTCCACAATGGCTTGATTGTTTCTTTTCTTGTGCCTTTTTCCCAATATCAGTTCCGGCGCCGGCTGGATTGCGCCTTCCTCATCAACATGGGGCAACGTTTGGGTGACCGGATGGGTATCTCCAATATGCCGTTTGAGGAGCGAAACATGGAAGATAGGGTGAATTTTAGATTGAGATGGTAGATCCAAGTGATAAGCCACCTTGCCAATGCGATGGATGATCTTGAAAGGGCCGAAATACTTCGCAGTGAGCTTGCGGTTGCGTCGGACAGCGGCTGTCATCTGCTTGTAAGGGCGAAGCTTGAGGTAAACCCAATCCCCTTCATCAAATTCTCTCTCAGTTCGTTGCCGGTCTTCAAATTTGCGCATGCGTTCTTGTGATTCTTTGAGGTTTTGGATGAGTCCACAACTTCCCGACCTTCAAGCTGGAAGTTGTGCTCAGTTTAGGAGTTTAATACCCCTTTTTTTCTTTCTTTACTCCCGTTCTTAGTTTCTTAGGTTTCTGACTTCTCTGGTTTCTCCCAGCTTGTTGGCGAGATGCTCCAAAGGTTTCTCGCCAAGTCTTTCTTTTAGCTCGGGGTCGGGTTACGTCCCACCGAGTCGGCTTCTTTGGACGGGGATGTAACATTCCCCCAGAGCCAAGTCTTTCTTTTAGCTCGGGGTCGGGTTACGTCCCACCGAGTCGGCTTCATTGGACTGGGGATGTAATATTCCCCTAGAGCCAAGTCTTTCTTCAGCTCGGGGTCGGGATACGTCCCACCGAGAGACTTATCATCGACATGGGATCAGAGCATCTCCCCCATGTCAGCCCTCTTTTTGTTTGGGGAGGTGACATTCCCCCAAAGCCAAATGTTCTTCTCAGCTCGGAGTCGGGTTACATCCCACAGAGTCGATGGTCATCAGCATAAGGGCAGAGCATTTTTT
The DNA here is from genome assembly GCA_019454045.1 of Zanthoxylum bungeanum. Taxonomy (NCBI): domain Eukaryota; kingdom Viridiplantae; phylum Streptophyta; class Magnoliopsida; order Sapindales; family Rutaceae; genus Zanthoxylum; species Zanthoxylum bungeanum. The sequence continues at coordinate 28,992 of SKCR01008569.1, forward strand.
CCCACAGGTAGATATCGGGATCTTCGTTGACTGAGCTCATGAAGGTGGCAGGAATGACCAGATTTGCAGCCAAGACATTTTTCTCTGCAGTTCCTGAAGTGACCACCGACGGATTCATTGACACCATCTTTTTATAGTTCCCGACATCAACTCACAAACTCGTTGTTACCGAGAACTAGGGGATAGATGTTGATGGTGTTTTTTAGGCACTATGTTATTTAAGGAGTACGGCAGGGGTAAAAAGGGTAATTCCCTTCTCGGTCGAAATCATTAATGTCGACCCGACCACTAAGAACCAAACAGTAAGTGACCGAGCATTTGATGATTGGTGACCGACCACTTTGGTTCGGATGACCGAGCACTATAAGATCGGTAGCAGCATTCTCAGCTCAAATGACCATCATGACCGACCTCATGAAGACCGAGTATATGGCGAGGCGTGCTTCGGAAGATGACACCCTATTCTTACGGATAAGATGACAAGTTATCCTACTTTCATGGGGAAAACTGGTGAGTCAGAGTCCTATTAGGATAAAGAAAGTAAAGGTAGTTTTGATTAGGAATCCTTATGGGAAAAGGGAATAGTTTTGACTAGGAATCCTTATGGGAAAAGGGAATAGTTTCAACTAGGAAATTCTTGTAGGAGAAGGAATCTGATTTCTACACTATTATAAATAGAAGGGTAGAGTGTGCATAAGGGAAACAAGTTAAGAAAACAAGTGGAGAGCATTAAGAATCATCATCAGAATCATCAAGCTCCGACTTGTAAAACACAAAAAAGATCTGAGAATCGTGTTTGAGTAATAAAAGTATCATCCTGTTTGTGTCCGTGGACGTAGGTCGGATCCGAATCCACCGAACCACGTTAAATCTCTTTGTCGATTGGCGTATTTATCTGTCTTTTGCTAAGTTTGCTTTTGGTCCCCAATAACCAAACAAATTCACCGTTGAATGAGGATTCCCTCGGAGGTGATATTCCCGTATTAACCTAAGACCAAAATCCACCGTCAACAGTTGGCGCCGTCTGTGGGGAACTCAACAAAAAGCAACTCGCGTAGTGAGACAATGGCGGAAGACGGAAGCCACCAACCATCAGGGAGTTCGGCTGCAGATTGGATGTAGAAGATTGAGAAGAACCTTAGGAAAGAAAGGGAGGAAAGCCAAACTCTCCTAAAAACCATGATGCACCGACTGGAGAAAATGGAATGGGGGAACCGCGAGAAGCCTGAAACCAGAGCTAATCAAAGAAGATGAGAGATAGCAGATGGAAAAAGGGTCGCCGATGTAAGTGATGACGATGAACCGATGAGGAAGGGTTCCTACGGGATGAGGTCCGTAGTGGTAGAAAAAGATTTACAAACGGAGGATACGTGGGAAGAAAAAGAGGGGAGACAATCACCATATTCTTCCTATGACAGCCCCCGCGACACCAGAAGGGGAAATATGAAGCATGGTGAAACTGGACAGGAAGTCTCAAGTCATGAGGAACGCCGCACCCGTGGTGACAGACGTGAAGGAGGCCGCGGGTGGCGGCGTAGTGACACAGATGGCAGTATAAAGTCTTGGTTAAGAAAAGAAATGGCCAAGTGATGAGTAAACCCCAAAATTGATACAACAGATGCTCGGGACGGTGAGGTTGAATCTCCCTTCACAGAAGAAATAAGGTCGGCAAAATTCCCAAGACATTTCAACATGCCATCCATGACGCCCTACAAAGGCCATTCAGATCCAAAGTCCCATTTTGAAAGTTTCGTCCTATTAATGGAGGTCCAATGGGTAGTAGGGGATGCCATTTGCAAAGTATTCCCCTAACCTTGGGCGGGTCTGCCATTCTGTGGTTCAGAAGTCTTGCCCCGGGAAGCATCAGTAGCTTCGCTCAACTCAGAAGGTCATTTGTTCGACATTTCAAAGGGGCCTGCGTCCCCAAGAAAATGGTGGGAGAATTGAGACTGATGAAGCAGAGGGATGATGAGCCCCTGAGGAATTTTATTGAAAGATACCACAATTTGGTGCTCGAGGTCGGAGCGTACGAGTCATCGGAAGCGCTAGAAAGTCTCAAGGGAGGTTTGAAGGTCGGGAAGTTGTGGACTCACCTGAGGATTCAAGACGTATCGGATTATGCCACTGCCCTGGAGTTGGCCAGGAAGTTTATCTTAATAGAGGAGGAGAAAAAGATTGCCCGGGGAGTAGACACCGGAAAGGCTAAGATACTCAGATCAGACAATCAGTGGGATTCGATTAGAAATTTGAGGAGACCAATCCCAGAGCAGAAGAAACTCAGACCGACACCTCCGAGTAGTCATGTTCAAAAGATAAAGTCATCTGTCCAAGTCAACCGTGTCGCGGGGAGAACAGTATACACCCCCCTGAACAAACCTATGGCCCAGATAGTTCGGGAAATCCAGGATAAATGTCTATTGGCCGAGCCTAATTTGAAAAGGTTCCCGATTGAGGAGGGAAATAGTAGGGCATACTGTATCTACCATAACGTAAGGGGATATGCCACGAATGGGTGCAGAGACCTGCGGGAGCATGTGGAAGACTTGGTGAAAGAAGGCTATCTCAGTGTGTACATAGACCATTCGGTTTTTGAGGTCGACCAAGTTGATGGCGGAAGTCATCCGGTCGGATGCGTGGAATGCTGAGATGCATAGAGGATGTATTAAGAAGAGCCTTGCTTGTAGTGACCCTTGTAGAGTTGCAAGAAAGGCAACGGATCCCAAAAAGGTGAGTAAGACCTTTTCTGTCTTAGGTTGACATTTGATTATGCTTTTTTGTTATGGCTCACACAATGGTTTTGATATTGTTTTACGGCTCGGGTCTGCTCTTGTACCGCCGAGACCGATGTTTCTTTCTGACTCGGGTCTGCTTTTGTACCGTCGAGACCGATATTTTCTTTCCGGCTCGGGTCTGCTCTTGTACCGTCGAGACCGATGTTTCTTTCCGGTTCGGGTCTACTCTTGTACCGCCGAGACTGATGTCTTTTTTCGGCTCGGGTCTGCTCTTGTACCGGCGAGACCGAAGTCTTTTTCCGGCTCGAGTCTGCTCTTGTACCGCTGAGACCGATGTTTCTTTTCGGCTCGGGTCTGCTCTTGTACCACCGAGACCGATGTCTCTTTCCGGCTCGGGTCTGCTCTTGTACCGCCGAGACCGATGTTTATTCGGCTCGGGGATGGATTTCGTTCCGCCGAGGCCACTTGTTTATTCGGCTCGGGGCTGGATTTCGTTCCGCCGAGACCGCTTGGTTATTCGGCTCGGGGCTGGATTTCATTCCGCCGAGGCCGCTTGGTTATTCGGCTCGGGGCTGGATTTCGTTCCGCAAGGCCGCTTGGTTATTCGGCTCGGGGCTGGATTTCGTTCCGCGAGGCCACTTGTTTATTCGGCTCGGGGTTGGATTTCGTTCCGCCGAGACCGCTTGGTTAATCGGCTCGGATATGGATTTTATTCCATCGAGGCCTTATGGTTTATTCAGCTCGGGGTCGGGTTACGTCCCCCCGAGTCGGCTTCTTGGACTGGGGATGTAATATTCCCCCAGAGCCAAGTCTTTCTTTCAGCTCGGGGTCGGGTTACGTCCCACCGAGTCGGCTTCTTTGGACTGGGGATGTAATATTCCCCCAGAGCCAAGTCTTTCTTTCAGCTCGGGGTCGGGTTACGTCCCACCGAGTCGGCTTCTTTGGACTGGGGATGTAATATTCCCCCAGAGCCAAGTCTTTCTTTCAGCTCGGGGTCGGGTTACGTCCCACCGAGTCGGTTTCTTTGGACTGGGGATGTAATATTCCCCCAGAGCCAAGTCTTTCTTTCAGCTCGGGGTCGGGTTACGTCCCACCGAGTCGGCTTCTTTGGACTGGGGACGTAACATTCCCCCAGAGCCAAGTCTTTCTTCAGCTCGGGGTCGGGATACGTCCCACCGAGAGACTTATCATCGGCATGGGATCGAAGCATCTCCCACATGGTCGGCCCTCTATTGGTCTGGGGAGGTAACATTCCCCCAGAGCCAAATGTTTTTCTCAGCTCGGGATCGGGTTACGTCCCACCGAGTCGATCGTCATCAGCATAAGGGCAAAACATTTTCTCCACGGTAGATATCGAGATCTTCGTTGACTGAGCACATGAAGGTGGCAGGAATGACCAGATTTGCAGCCAAATGCGTTTTTCTCTGTGATTTCTGGAGCGACCACCAGCAAGGCGATCAGCACACCATCTTTTTATAGTTCCCGGCACCAACTTGTATACTCGTTGGAACCGAGAACTAGGGGACAGATGTTGATGGTGTTTTTCGGGCACTATGTCATTTAAGCAGCACGACAGGGGTAAAAGGGTAATTCCCTTATTGGTCCGGATCATTAATACCGAACCGACCACATGAGTCAGGGGCCGAGCACTTAAGATCGTTAACCCGACCACTTAAAGATTGGATGACCGGGCAATTATCAGGTCGACAGCAGCACTCTCAGTACAAAAAATTATTATGACCGACCACATGAAGACCGAGCATAGGGCAAGACATGTTCGGGAAAATAAGGCATTCTATCCATATGAGATAAGATAATAAGTTATCCTACTTTCATGGGGTAAACTAGTAAGTCAATGTCCTAGTATGATAAAGGAAGTAAATGTAGTTTTTGGCTAGGAATCCTTATGGGAAAAAGGAATAGTTTCAACTAGGAAATTCTTGTACAAATAGGAATATGATTTCTTCACCATTATAAATAGGAGGGTATAGTGAAGAGAAAGAGGGACAACAACAAAAAAGAAAGAAAAAATTGGAGATCAAGATCATTATTGTGAACTTGTAAACACAAGAAGATATCGGAGAAGCATATCTCAGTAATAAAAGTATCATCCTTTTTCGTGCCCGTGGACGTAGGTCGGACCAAGATCAGCCGAACCACGTTAAATCTCCTTGTCGATTGGTGTGTTTATCTGTCTTTTGCTAAATTTGCCTTTGGTCCCCCATAACCAAACAAATTCACCGTTGAATGAGGATTCCCTCGGAGGTGATATTCCCGTATTACCCTGAGACCAAAATCCACCGTCAACAGTTGGCGCCGTCTGTGGGGAACTCAACAAAAAGCAACTCGCGTAGTGAGACAATGGCGGAAGACGGAAGCCACCAACCATCAGGGAGTTCGGCTGCAGATTGGATGGAGAAGATTGAGGAGAACCTTAGGAAAGAAATGGAGGAAAGCCAAACTCTGCTAAAAACCATAGTAGACCGGTTGGAAAGGATAGAAGGAGCACACAATGGAAAATTCGAGGCCGGGACTAGCCGACGAGGAAACAACAACAAAAAAAAGAGAGAATAAGAGGAACAAGTTGAGAGCAAGGTAGAGTTGAGATCAGAAACACCAAGATCTGACTTGTAAAACACAAAGAACGGTCTGAGAAGCGCATTTTGAATAATAAAAGTATCATCTTGTTTGTGCCCGTGGACGTAGGTCGGATCCAAATCCACCGAACCACGTTAAATCTCCTTGTTGTGGTGTTTATTATCTGTTTTTCTGCTAAGTTTGCCTTTGGTCCCCCATAACCAAACAAATTCACTATTGAAGGAGGATTTCCTCGGGAGTGAGTGATATTCCAATATTACCCTGAGACCAAAATCCACCGTCAACAATATATATATAAATTCAGTGTTGTTCTTCTTAAAAATGTCATAAGATTTTATTTTTCTTCCACATTTGATTTTTATTTTATTTTAAAAGATATAAATCCGAATTGTAATTAAATTCATCTTCCAATCTTTATTTATTATAAAAAAAAATTACATTTAAATTTTACTCAATAATATATAAAGAACGGTCTGACTTATAGAGTATTTTATTGGGTCCACTAAATAGTGTCAATCTAATGTTAATCATATAATGAGAAATTGTTCCCAATGAGCGTGGTTTGATAATGTAGGGTTAGAATCTCATATTGAAGTCTTGGGCTCGAATCTAGAGAATGCAGAAGGTTTTACTTGCTCCACTTAAGCCCGAAAGTGGTGGTTTGATTGTAATATTTCCAACGATTTCAAATATTATATATATAATATATATATATAAATATATAATGGGTAATTAAAAAAAGAGCTTAAATGGTAAAAGTGAAGCATACGAAGGATCAAAAGTGTTATTTTCCTAATTAATATCATGGGCATGCAATTTTAGTTATATTGTCATGAGTCTTTGACGGTTTCATTTGATTTTATGACTTGTAATTGTGATTGTTGTTGACATGTTCATATATAAGTCCATATACATTTGTCCAAAAAATGCAATTAGCTTGGTAATTGGCTGTGGCTGCTATTGAATTTTCCTTCTTCTTTTTGTAACAATTTTGACCCACGAGTTCTTTTGGAATTGGGATTTTAAAACAAAAAACGATCACATTTTGGACTTTCAATGAATATTTATATGGATATCTTTAATTAAGAGTTTAGAGATTAACTTATATTTTAAAAAATTACGACTATTCAATTAGGATTTTAAAAATTATTTAAAATCTTGTTAGATTTAATTAAGATTCTAAAATACCCATTAAATTATAGGATATTTAAAAGACAATTATTTTTAAGGATTTTATTAAAGGTTGGATTGCGGAGGATTTTTGAAATTCTTGACATAAATAATAAGTCAATATGAAATCATATAGCTAGTGGCGATTTCAAAGAGGTTTAATCTGGCTCTTTACCAGAAAAAGTGTTTTATAATTCTCTTTGCGGATTCTTCACTGTTTACTTAGTGCATATTCGTTTAGACTTATCATATCTTGAAAGTAATTTGTTAAAATATCTCAAAAGTAAATCACAATCGAGAGGGGATAAACAATATTTTAAAGTGAGCGTATTTTTTGAATACATTATAATATATAGATATTACAATCTAATGTCTATTGTAAATTTAAATTCACACATTTGTAATTGATCCTTAGAGGTCTATCGAATCCAAGTTCGGAAATCTACTCCTACAAATATTGAGGAGAAATATGATTACAATCCCAACACCAAACTATGAAAGAGATAATTGAACCCCGTTGCAGTAGTGGCCCGTGGGGGTTCTAGCCATGGACTATTAGCCCATTGGCGGAAAACATATTTGATGTGTTTTAAATATCTAATTATAAAGATTTAACAGTTTTCAGCATTCTCGATTAAACCAATGCTTTCAAACGGTAAAATTAAAACAATTAGAAACTAAAATTCGATTTGGGCTTTTTCCATCTTAAAAAAATGATTTAGATTCGGTGATCAATGAAGACTTTTTATAAATTATGATTGTAATTATTAAATAAATTGATAATATAAATATAAATAAATATTAACTATGTATTGCTATTAAAACACGCCTAATATAATTCAAAACTAGATCCAAAATCCTTAAAAGAGATAACACAATTATATTCAGGGCTGCTCTGAGGATGGATTTGGGGATTACGGTCTTCTATACCCAAGTGTTGTTTGGCTGTGGGTTTAAGACAAACCTGGTATACTTTTTTTAATCCAAAACGACAGCAATATGTGCGTTCGGTAGGAAAGTGAGTATAATCATTAGTGTGTCTATCATTTCTCTAAACAAAATTAGAAGGAAAAAGGAGAGAGAGAAAGAAAGAAAGAGAGAGAGAGAGCCTAACTCAACAAGCTATCCTCCTAGGGCAGTTTGGCAACTTGGCAAAGAAGCCATACCATTACCATATTCCTTCACTTTTCTAATAATAATAATAATTAATAATTAATTGATAATTGATAATTTTTCATTTTAATTTATTATTCAAAAAGAGAGATTTTATTAAGCCTACTAAATATATACATAAAAACTCTCGTAAAATAACCAACCACAAGTATAATAAAAACAATAATCTCAACCCAACCAACGTTTCTCTTCAATCGAAAGAAGGTCAGTCTAATTTTTCTTTTTTTCTTTTTTTTTTTGGTTTCATAATTCAGTTATTTTTTCTCATCATTTACGATTTAATTTTTTTTTTATATCTTTGGATTAATATTTACTGCACACAAGTTTAAATTTTGTTTGTTTATTCCTTGTTGATTTTTTTTAAAAAATTCTGTTTGGTTGCTGAGGAAAAACGGAAGAACACTGAAAGAATTTTAAGAATTTATTTATTTATTAAAAATTATAAAATTTGAACTTAGTAAAACACTTATATGAAGCTTTGTTTATTTAAGAATTGTGATTCTTGTTTTTATTTTTTCTGCATTTTCTGTTCGACTAATCAGAGGATGAAGTGTATGTATTTCTGTTTGTTTTGTAAAATGAGAAATTAAAGACCTTCACATGACTAAATGCCGCTGCCTTGTTGCTTGGTTGATTTGATTTTGATTTTGATAATCTAAATCTCAATCATATAGGATTAATATCAATGTCTTTCAATTGATTCATGTTTGTTGAATCTTGTTAAATAATTTTTTTTTTATGCTATCTACTTTGTTCTATTTTGTTTCTTATTTCAATCACTTTGTTTTGCAATAGATTTGGAAACATTATATCTGGTGATATAACAGCATTAATGAGGTTTAACAAAGGGGATAAAGTGGAAGTTTTAAGCCGAATGGAGGTGCCCTCGGGCTCCTGGCGTTGTGGGGAGATATTTGTGGTAAAGGCCACAACTACACTGTTAGGTATGATGGGGATGCAGCTTCTACTGACGAACCCGTCTTGGAGAGACTGTCTACGAAGGCCATCAGGCCTTGCCCTCCTTCACTGGATGTTTCTGAATATTGGGTTCCTGGTGATGTAGTGGAAGTTTTTAATAATTATTCTTGGAAAATGGCAACGATTTCGAAGATTCTAGGGAAAATGTACTTTCTGGTTAGGCTACTGGGATCTTCTTTGGAATTCAAAGTCAGCAAATTTGACATTCGGGTGAGACAATCTTGGCAAGACAACAAATGGGTCGTGATTGGAGAGGTATTTTAAATATAACTAGGTTTCTTGTATTAAGTGATCTATTTATTTTTTATTTTTCAATTCCAATGTTCTTCTCATTTTCATTTTATTTTGGTTTAACTTCCATGTTCTGTTCGGTTGACATTTGATGTTGATTGGTGATGGATTAAATTTTTTGTTTTTCATAGAGTGAACTTGAAGTTGAGTTCTAGATAAATGTTTGAAGTGGCAATTAATCTAGGGTTGTAGAGATATGGATCATCTTGTAATTTTCAACTGCTAGACAAGTGACTAAGTAATATGTATAGCATAATTTCCCTATGTTAAAATAATTAATCAAAGATTTAATTTATTTTGGTTCTGTGTTCAGGGTCGTGAGGATGGGAACTACTATAAAAATTTAACTTTGAAGTACTGTCAAAATTCAAGCTTCCAAATCAAGAAGTCAAACACAAGGTTAAATTTTCACATAAAAGATGAAAGCTTTCCTGCTAAGAACAAGATGAATATCCAGGGCTGCCTTATTGCTTCATCCAGAACTTTGAAAAGAGGGTTTCCTTATTATTCTAAGGTCGAAGGAACTGGAGCTGTGGAGAAATTTAGAGCAATTGACAGAGATGGCAGGTTGCACCGGGTGATTGCTGCAAATCAATCCTTGTTACCTGAACAGGTGGATGCTGTTGCTTTTCCAAGAGAAATGCTGGGAGAAAATAACCTGCATCCTTTTCTTAATGATGGAACGACTGGATTTTCTGATGTGGAAGCTGAGTGGAAAAGATCAACTGGAGCTGTTGGATGTTCATCAGCAATGAACTTAGATTCAAATGATGCTCATAGTGTTGCATGCTCTGTTGGTAGTTGTAGTATCAGTAGCGATAAATATAATTCCTATAAGTTGCCTCGTCATGTTTCTGCAGGTCCTATGGAGGATAGTGATGGTATTTTAGTGATGCTGAATCTTTTTGTCAGTTGGGATATGAGGAAGGAAATTGTCACCTTCCAACAAAAGAGGATGTGGCGGCTGAAATCCATAGGTTAGAATTGCATGCCTACCGTTGCACTATGGAGGCATTGCATGCATCAGGTCCATTAAGTTGGGAACAAGAAGCAATGGTTACAAATCTTCGTCTCTCTCTCCATATATCAAATGATGAACATTTAATGGAGTTAAGAAGCTTAGTTTCTGCTGATAATTGCATTCCCATTAGATGACAGAAAAATCTGGATTTTAATTTCCTTTCAAATTATTCTGTCCTAGCTGTAGAACCTGATAAAAATTTCTTTTGATGGCCCCTCTTCATTGTAAGAAGCAGGATAAAAGAAAAATATTGTTACCTTGTTTTTTGGTTTTACACATATAGTGGTCTAGTTTGAAATTAATAACATAAACGTTGCAAATAATATTTCTAAGCCCATCAATGTGCATCTATTTGTTTGTTTTCTCTCTCTCTCCCGTTTTCTATAAATTTTTATTTTTGGTCTGTATGGTAAATGTCCATCATCTTTTTCAGTTAGAAAATAAAGATTGAAATATATAAGGATTGAAATTTCTGATCATGTTGTAATTTGAGATGTATATTCAGATACATAGATGTATACTCTACCATGTTATTTTTCTGCCAACAATTGACACCCTCTATTATATTGAGGGATTCATTGTTTCTCTAAGGCCAGTGGACATTGTCCTTGTGATTCTCTCTCGTTTGAATTTGATTATCATTTGATCTCTGTAACCAGGGTTTATTAGGTTGGAATTAACAAGGACTTGTTACATGCTTTCTCATGGATATGAATGTTCTATGGAACTTATACATTGAATACTGATATTTTTTATTCCACTTGGTACTGTAATTGTTTTCATACGAGGAAATTATTGATGCTTCCCCTGCATTTTCCAGGGCCAAAATTGGAGTCTTGCACACCTCACTTCCCAATGTCAGAAGATGAGTTGGGGTCTGACTCTGACACCTTTTCTCTTGGTTTAAAATGGGGAACTTTTTAAGATTTATGAGGAGTCTCTGATGTTGCTAATTCATGTGGTGGCTGGATTCTTCCATTTCAGGTGACCTGTTAGCCTTAGATATATGTGTTGCTGAATGATTTAAGACCAGCATATTGTGGCTGCTCAGGATAACCTGATATGCGGAGGCTTGAAAGGTTTTATTTCAAACCTTTACTGCAGATCATCTTGCAAAAAACAACCTTTGCTTTCTGATCATTGTTTTAAAGCCTCTCTGATTCAAGGTTGCCACTTAGAAGTAATGATTTTGCTTCCTTCTGGTTGCGTTCATATTGCTTCATATTTGTGGTTGGATGCTTTTTGTTTCATACTGGAAAGTTTGAGATCATTGAAGCTTAGATGATATGGATGGAAATTTTGGAAGTATGTAGAAACATGTATACATGAACTCAAGGCACTATCATATCCACTAAAGTTAGTCGTGATGCATGCAATCTTTGGACGGTTGTGAATGCGCATAAGCTCCTAGTGAAGCCTGGCAACCCCTTCTGTTTAGTGTTTTCATATCCAAAAACTAGGTCAACATTGTTCACCTGTGATTTCATTTGACTATTGATTATGAGGTTCTAGGATTTTATGTTAAGGTAACACTCTCTGTCTATGTTTCTCTTGGCTCACCGACGCCTATATTCTCCATTTTCTGTTGATTTCTGACTTCGGTCTTTGGGATTCTTTTCTCATGTTCTTATCCAGCAGGATCAAGTTTTGGGAATGAACAGCGATTTATGTTTCAATTATTTGCATTTCCATGCTTTCTCACATGATCATCTGATGAGTGATTGGAAACTGTGTCATCTTTAATCAGTGGCAATAATCGATCCTTGTTACCTGAACAGGATCAAGTTTTGTGAATGAACAGTATGATTTGTGTATAAAGCTTCCGCTATATTGAGGGTAACTCATACCCCTCAATATGTTGAGGAGCATGAGTTTGAACCCTCCCAATAGTAGTAGTTTTCTCTTGAATATTTATGTGAGTAGGTTTTCAAATTTTATTTCGGTAGACTTTTGAGGATTCATTATCGTAGGTGCTCAGAAGTAGGCTTACAGCCAGGGACACATGTCAATGCAAAGAAGAATCTTCCTCATCACGCTTCTTTAGTGGAACTGCGGTAAACAGTCAGAGGTCCACCAGAAAGATGACACATATCATTGGACAATCGTACTAGTAGACAAGAGAAGTTAGGGATCACCCCTAAAATTTAAGTGATTTTGGAGAACTTGATTCCGGAGTAAACTAACCCGGAAGTCTGAAAGCCTCCGGAGTAAATTGAGGCTTAATTTCTGAATGACTTGACTTCGGACCGAACCAACTTCGGAGTTGCTTCACTCCGAAAATTCTAGAAGCATACTGTAAGTACTTCGGACTTAAGCTGGAATACTCCAGAATGCTCCGGAGTAACTCGGAATACTCCAAAAAAAATATGATGTCACATATATCTCCCCAGATTTTTCATGATGTCATACATGCCTAAGATTAGTGAACTATAATAGTAATCCACTTACCTCATCATGAGAGATTAATTTAGTATGCATACTAACAAGTGTAATGCCACATAATGTTCCAAAATACATTATGAGAGGTGTAAATCATGTAAACCAGTAACCATCCTATTATTGGAAATTTTCACCTAAATCTCTTAAATAAGCTAATGAACTTGGATGAAAAAGGATCTTCTTTTTTGGAAATTCATAGAGAAAAACTCTTTAAAAATTAAGAGAACACATGCACAAAAAACACTACATCATAATTAAGAATTTAAAAATACAAATATAAAGAAAGAGATGAAAGATTCTGATAAAAAATATACAATATTTATACATGCCCCAAACGATAGAACAACAACCAACGTAAAACCCAGAATACGATTGAATTTCAAATCAATCAAAGTCCAACAAATTGAAGGTAACCAATATTATTCTTCTTGAACCCTACTTTTACCTCATACAATTACAAACGTATATATTTAGACTCTTACTAGACTTTAGATTCTAATATCTATAGATTGAAATATATTAAAAAAAAAAAAAGTTCCAAGTTGTCATTCCATGATCTGAATGTGCAGCAAGTTTATATAGACAAACGCTCAGTGTAAATGATGTGGGTATCAAAATGTTGTTTTCATTTTTCTTCTTCTTCTTCTTCTATTTCTTTCTTTCTTCCTTCTTCTTCTTTTTACAAAGAATTTAAAGAAAGAAAAGGGATGATGGATCAAAATACTACAAATGAGTTGTGCATTTAAATGGCTTCACCAAATCCCCTGCCATTGTCTCATCTGCATCTCCTCCCATGTGATGATGCCTCGGCTCTATATATGAGTATGATTTCTCTAGCTTAGTAATGGCCCTGTCTTCATATGTCTTTTCATCTATTTTATTATTTTTTTTTTACCTCACTTTCAATCAAAATATTTGTCTCTTAATGTTACGTTAGAATTTAGATCCAGAACTTAATTGAGTCGTGTTAAATTTTTCATAATATTATGTCACACATTCTTTAATAACAATTCACTATTAATATTAAGTTATATTTAAATTATTATTCAATAATTATCAATTATAATTTATTAAAAAAAAACTCATTATAAAACTTAGGTCAACATCGTATCTAAGTTTGTTACGACAATTACATGTTAATTTTTACACCTTATTTGAATGAAGTGCATCATGATTTAATAATGTATGATATGATATGATATTGTATGGTATTGTACTGTAATTACCGTTATCATGTTTGGGAAGATTTTATATTATGATATGGTTAAATAATCTGTTTTTATTTGGTTTGATGATATGGTATGGTTTAAAAAATGATAAAATGACTACAATTCCATCAAACACACAAATTCATATTAAATCATATTAAATCCATTTTTTTGTCCAGAAATTAGATTCAATGAAAGATATAAAAAATTCTTATTAAAATATCACTAAACACTATCAAATTATTACCCATTAATCTAAAATCAATAAATTATAATAAAAATTAATGTACAAAATGGATAACAAATATGAAAAATCACATTCTTAATAAAAAAAAATATTTGAAAAAATAATCCATAATAAATAAAAATGTCATCGAATTTAAATACAATTCTATACCACTTCAACTTCTTATTAAAACCCATGTCATTAACCAAAAATTAAAAAAAATACAAACGGTATAAACTGTTGTAATTTGTGATGATCCCAACTACTTAATCTTATATTGTAATTTATTGTTATTTTATTATTTTGTAACTTATCCCACCATAACTCCTCCCTATAAATATAGAGGAACACCATTTGTATTTTGATATCAAAAATCAATTCATTCAGAATCAATACGGCTTTCAAGGTACTCTCTTCTTCTATTTCTCTTTACTTTTATAACACATTATCAGCACGATTAGCTATAATAAAAAACGAATCATCATATGCGAAGGCCTGAAGCCAATTCACTATAATTAGAAGCCATAAATATGACTTATGATTTATATGCAGCTTTTGTTCATAATCAAAGCCAAAAGAAAAATCATTATGATTTACGATTGATATGAGGCTTGTGATTGTAATCAAATCGAAAGTCAAATCATGGTGGCTTATGATTTATATGCGATTTTTGATTTGCATGGTAAAATTTTATGTTGCCCGAATCCAAATTCTTATTATTTTTTTAATATTGCAACTTGAAGTTTTGAATCTCAATAATAAAATTAGAATTCGTAGTTGTAATTCAGAACCTCAAGTTCTGAATCTCAATATTAAAATTTGAACACTTAGTTCTAATTCAGAACTTGAAGTTTCTGAATCTCAATATTAAAATTCAAACTTGTAGTTCTAATTCAGAACCTGAAGTTCTGAATCTCAATAATAAAATTAAATCCCGTAGTTCTAATTTAGAACCTGAAGTTCCGAATCTCAATATTAAAATTTGAACACTTAGTTCTAATTCAGAACCTGAAGTTATGAATCTCAATATTAAAATTAGAACCTGTAGTTCTAATTCAGAATCTGAAGTTCTGAATCTCGATATTAAAAAAAAATTAAAACCCGTATTTCTAATTCATTATATTATGTTTTATGTATTTTATTATTGTTTTTATGAATATGCTCTATGGATGCTATTAATTTGGATCCTCCACATCAGAAAATAAAAACCGTATTTTTATTTTTATTTTATAAATTTATTTTAGTTTCTTTCATAATTATGATTAACTATAAGAGGTAAATTAGAACCCGAAGTTTTAAATTCATTAATTAATTATTAGATTAGAACCTGCAGTTCTAAATCTATAAAATAATTATAGAACCCGAAGTTCTATAATTACACGATAATTAAAGAACCTGAAGTTCTAACCTCAATTAATTAGACTTTAGAATAAAACCTGCAGTTTTAAATTTACCATAGAACCTGAAGTTCTGAATTTATAAATTATGAACTTGAAGTTCTAAATATTAATATTATAAATCGGAAATAAAATTTTTGAAATATAATTCCATTTTAGGATCTTATGTCCTAAATAATAATGTAAGATTAAAACTTGAAGTTCTAGGTCAACAAATTATTTTTTAAGAGAACCTGAAGCTCCAAATATGCGTGTGTAATTTTTGGTTCATACATATTTATGTGATTTTTTTTCTATTATTTTTTTTTCTATTATATCTTAATTCTTTTAAGTTAAATTATATATATTATTATTATTGCTGCCAGAAGTTTGCAATAATAAAGAGCTAATCAGATCTGAAGTTCAAATTAGCTTTTAATATCAGAACCTATAGCTCTGAACTATAATTTAAATAAAACTTGATGTTCTCATAGAATACGAAAATCAGTTTCTTAATATTCCCAGTAGTGAATGTTAATTCCAACTACGTATAGATATAATAGAGAAACTCCACTGCAGTAAAGGAATAAGACTCTGGTAAGTGAAATCATAACACACTTGTGAATACAATTTATAATTTTGCATTACTCTCTTTATATCCATTTGTTTATGATAAAAAGGTTAGATTTTTCAAATATCTAGAAGATATTTAATATTTTCAAATATCTTGAAGATATTACTTCGACTGATACAAAAATACAATGATTATGTACTTGATATACATAAAATTTATATCTTATTTGTAGATATCATTAATAAACTTTTATGAAGATTTTTAGAAATCATATAAAACCTGAAGTTCAAAGATATCCGCTGAAATGGTTATCAAATCAAGACACAAATATATATATTTACTATTGGCAATTACAAATAAATTAGAACCATAAGTTCTTAGTTGTAACTCTTAAAACCAAAATTTCTACATCCATCATTTTCATATATGAACCTGAAGTTCGGAAAATTAATTATATAAATTAGAACTGGAAGTTCTACCATAATTTTTAAATCTAAACCTGAAGTTTAGAGTTACGAATTCTAAAAGAGAATTTGAAATTTTAAGGAACAAAATAAAATTTGAAATTATAAGTTACAACTTTAAACATTTAGAACCTAAAATTCTAAAGTTTACTGTATTATATATATGAACCTGGAGTTCTATACATGAATTTGAAATTTTTGTTCTGAATGTCTTATTATACCATTTTATTTCATGGGGTATATATATTGAAATGTGAATCCAAGCTATATACTTGAAATGTACCACTAAGGAAAATAAATATCTCTGAAGGATGTATATTTTCCTCTGACATATTTTACAAGAGAGCTTGAAGTTGTGTCTACTATAGTAGAACATATTTGGTCTACTATTATTGAGTTTAACTCAACTTTATCTAATATTATTTCACAGCTGAAATTGTGAATTGAAATTTGTTTTTTGATTGGAAATATGATATTTACTATTCCTTGAAAGTGAAGGTAAAATACATATCATAATGGATATGTAAATGTAAAAAAATGGCATGATTAATGTCCTAACAATAATCACGAATCATCATGATGATAAAGTAATAAAAATGGATATAACCAACATATTATCTTTTATATATTGTCATTTAAATGAGACAATTTCTTCTCTTTAAAAGAAATGAAGCTTCCTGAAGTAAGCCACACATTTTCTTAGAATTAGTTTATTATGTCTCATTTAGATTTTCACTTTAGTCATTGTGAAAATGAAGTGCGAATGATAGTTCATTTGCAGCAAATTATAAATCAATTACGTGATGTATTTATACATGCATCAAATGTTACCAAGTCACATATACTAGTTGTTAATACACTAACCCGGGTGATTGTTCCTGTTAAACAATCTAGTGTAAAAACAACTAATGAATCATCTATTGCACGTCATAAACGTGGTAGACCACTTGGTTCTAAAGATACTATTCCCCGAAAGAGGAAAATGAGAGATTCAGATCATGTTGAAAATAATGTTCGAGCATTGACTATACCCACATCTTCTAAATCACCAGTTCCAGAAGAACCGATAGTCCCTGAAGAGATACCAACCCCTGAAGAGGCTCAAAATTCCAAAAATGTGGAAAAGTCTACAAATTATACTTATATAAGAGAATTGTGGGATCGAAAGGAAATAACCATCGACAATGTGTTTTCATATACAGTAGCTACTGAAATTGCAAATGATTTTGAACCTCAAACTGTCGATGAATATAGACAAAGACACGATTGACCTAAATGGAAAGAAGCAATTCAAGCATAATTGACTTCTTTAGCCAAACGTGAAGTATTTGGACCCGTAGTCTAGACACCTGAAGATGTCAAACCCGTTGGTTACAAATGGGTGTTTGTACGAAAACGTAATGAACATAATGAAATCATTATATATAAAGTGCGACTAGTTGCACAAGGTTTCTCACAGAGACCAGGTATTGACTATGAGGATATGTATTCTCCAGTGATGGATACCATTACGTTTCGATTTTTAATCAGTTTGGCAGTCTCTGAAAGATTGGACATGCGTCTTATGGACGTAGTGACAACATATTTGTATGGGTCACTTGACACTGATATTTACATGAAAATCTCTGAAGGATTAAAGATGCCTGAAGCATATAAATCAAAGGATTGTAATCTGTGTTCAATCAAGTTACAACGATCTTTATACGAATTGAAACAATCTGGACGCATGTGGTATAATCCTTTGAGTGAATATTTGATGAAAAAAGAATATATAAATGATTATATCTGTCAATGCGTATTTATTAGAAAGTCCAAAATTGGATTTTCCATTATAGTAGTATATGTCGATGATATGAACTTAATTGGAACTCTTGAAGAGCTTCTAAAAAACTGCTGAATATTTGAAAGAGAATTTGAGATGAAAGACTTGGAAAAAAAATGAAATATTGTCTCGGTTTGCAGATCAAGCATAAAACTAACGGAGTATTTATCCATCAGTCTGCTTATATTGAAAAAATTCTCAAACGTTTCAATATGGATAATGTTAATTCATTAAGTACTCACATGGTAGTCCGATCTCTCGATCCTAAAAAGGATCAATTTCATCCTAAAGAAGATAATGAATAGATACTTGGTCCAGAATTACCATATCTTAGTGCAATTAGTGCTGCTGTATTTAGCTCAATGCATCAGACTTGATATTGTATTTTCTGTTAATTTATTGGCAAGATTTAGTTCTGCGCCAAGTTGAAGACATTGGAATGGCGTCAAACATATCTTTTGTTATCTTCACGGCACTAAAGACTTGGGATTGTTTTATTCAAATGAGCTAACATAAAAATCAGGCATTGTTGGTTACGCTGATGCATGATATCTCTCTGACCTTCATAAGGCACATTCACAAACATGGTAAGTTTTTACCTATAATAATACAATAATTTCATGACAATCTACAAAACAGTCTTTTGTTGCTACCTCATCCAATCACTCAGAGATATTTGCACTACATGAAGCAAGTAGAGAATGTATATGGTTAAGTTCACCTATCCATCACATTCAGAGCACATGCAACTTAAATTATGCCACATATATTCCAACAGTGATATAAGAAAATAATGATGCATGTATTGCACAAATCAGAGGAGGGTACATCAAGGGAGACAGAACCAATCACATCTCACCTAAATTCTTTTATACTCATGAGCTCCAGCAGAGCAAGCAAATTGATGTCAAGCAAATAAGATCAACCGATAATTTTACAGACTTATTTAAAAAATCTTTACCAACATCAACATTTGAGAAGCTTGTTTATAGTATTGGCATGCGTCGACTTAGTAAATTATCTTGATGATATCTCTCATCAGGGGGAGCATATTCCACTGGGTTTTACTGGTAAGTTTTTAATGAGTCAATGTTATTCCGCTCAGAAGTCAAACAAATTATGTAGGACTAAAGTAGTCGGGCTCAAGGGGGAGTGTTGTAATTTGTGATGATCCAAACTACTTAATCTTATCTTGTAATTTATTATTATTTTATTATTTTTTAACTTATCCTACCATAACTCTTCCCTATAAATATAGAGGAACACCCTTTATATTTTGATATCAAAAATCAATTCATTCAGAATCAATAAGAAAAGCTTGCAGCTTTCAAGGTACTATCTTCTTATATTTCTCTTTACTTTTATAACATAAACTATTATTATAAGCACAAACATAAAATTTATATAAACATGAAAAAAATATTATCAAGGAAAAATAGTCATCAAAGCT
Source organism: Zanthoxylum bungeanum (assembly GCA_019454045.1). Taxonomy (NCBI): domain Eukaryota; kingdom Viridiplantae; phylum Streptophyta; class Magnoliopsida; order Sapindales; family Rutaceae; genus Zanthoxylum; species Zanthoxylum bungeanum. The sequence continues at coordinate 48,514 of SKCR01008569.1, forward strand.
TACTTAGTGAAAGAGTCAAAATAGAAACGAAAATTAAAAAAATATTATCAAGGCAAAATAATCAATTCATGTGCTGACTTAGTAAATTATCTTAATTAAAGCTTACTCACGGATTATTATTCCGTCACAAATTTAAATTAGAAATGAAATTTTTTCGTCACTAATTAGAAACAAAATTAATATTTTGTCGCTAAATAGAAACGAAATCTCTATTCCGTCGCTAATTTTAAATTTTAATTTTGATTTTAATTTTAATTTCTAATTGGTAAAACTATTGTTTATTAGAAATGAATTTTTCCGTCGCTAATCCGTGATTAATTTTTAAAATTTTCAATTCCCCCAAAATTTTATTCATTCGGCAAAAATTAGAGACGGATTTTCCTTCGCTAAATAGAAACGGAATTAATATTCCGTCGTTAATTTTTAAAATTTTCAATCCTTCCAAAATTTTATTCCTTCAGCGCCACTTTTTTTAAAAATTTAGAGATGTGAAAATACGCGATTAGCCTAGGTTCTGTCCCTATGCGGAATTTAACGCAATAAACAAGACAAGTCATGATTACTGCTAATATGGATAAATTAACAGGCAACCACAATATCCAACAATTAATTATGCTACAAATATAAAAACAATAATAATAAATTAAAGCAGCAAATTAAATCAATCACACAAAATCAACACAATAATTTTGGTGACGAAGTGGAAAACTCTTGCGAGTAAAAAACCACTCCGGGTATAGGCTACTACCCGAATCCACTATATAGAGAAAAACTTACAGCGATGGTCAAGACCTATGGTGGCAACTCCACCGACTCAAGTACCTCAATACTGCAAGAACTCAAGGCAACTCATCAAGCCCGCGACCCACGGTTTTCTTCAGAACCTCTGAAGTCTCTGAGTAGATTGTATCACCTTTGACGCCAGAACTCCGACTACCAAAACTCCTCCTAAAGAACTCTAAAGGATTGGAGATTTTTGGTTAAGTTGTGTTGAAGGTTTAACAAAGATGGAATCTCACCATTAACAAAGAAGACAGGAAGATAAGAAGTCTTCAATGGTGGATTCAAAGTAAGTTGAAAGCTTAGAGAGGTTTTGGCTCAAGGGAAATCTGTTTCAACTATTGGGGAAGGTGGCTCAATGTTTGTTTATATAGGTAGGGCAAAGGAAAAAGGTTTCCTAGTGTTATTTTGGCTTTAAAACGTGTCTAAGATAACCTACTTACGCAGGGCCATTCGAAATCACTTCAAACGCAACTCAAACGCAAAGTTTCTACCTCGAAAACGTTCGAACTCACTACGAACGCGGATCACGGACTGGTTTTCAGGTGCAACTTAAAATGCTTGTAACTTTCTCGTCTCTTGGCCAAATCATGAGTTCTTTATATGTACGCGATCGTCTTCGAGTCTAATTTCCAATGCAACTGAACTCATATCAATTTGATCTCTAAATCTTCTGGAATATGCAAAAGAGGAAACATCACTCGGATAACTTCATCAGATTTTGTCCAAATACTTGTCAAATTGCTCCGAGATCTTCAAGACTCATTACAACTCAATTGAACTTGTTTTGTTACGGACATTGCCAATAAAAATGGAACTATAAATCTCCTCTTTGGCATTCCGTGACAAAACACTACCTAATACAAAAACTACGGTAATAGACCCAAAAAGAAAATAGCCAACTGTCAACCATCAAAACAGTGACTAAGTACAATAAGACTCGATCTAACACCTAACCAAGTAGTCTTGAAATCAATACCGCCTCAGCAACAAACTTGCTTACCTGAAACATCAACAAACAATAATATACAGTGAAAAACATTAGGATTATCAAGAATAAAATAAACAGGTATAAAACTCATGCATGTACAAGTAGATATTCATCTCCCCCTTAATTTGAACTCTCTCTAAAATGGAGATATCTAAAGGATAATCTACGACTCCTTCTCATATATTAAGGGTCACCCCCTTAATATATTACTCTATCCCTTTTTGTCATGAAATGACAAAGGGCGAAGGAAACATGAAAAACAACAGGAGACAAACACATGTAAGAACATAAACAAACATGCCTTACTCCCCCTCACTAACAGGCTAACTCAGTTAGTAAATAAATAATCAAATGGGAAGTAAACACTCAGTGATATGCAAAATAAATGATATGCAGTGATATGAAGCATATACATGCACACAATGAGATAAACAAAAAAAATCCTGTCAAAACTGACTGAAACAGCATTTCAAGCAGATACAATGATACCCTGTCAGTATTCAGCTGTTTATGACATGAAACAATATGCATCATTTGAAAATTAGCTAAATAAAACACTTATGCATATGACATAAACACCAAAGTATATCAAGCACTTGCGTGAAAAATAAAGTGCATAACGAAAACAAGGCTTAAGACCTTATTTTATGAGCTGGACACAGCCAAAGAAATCCATATCTAAACAAACCAAATCCACAAAATAGGTGTTCAAACCCAGCACCACTAGGACCTGAAAATAAGCAACATTGGTTGCATGCTATATTGTTTACCCCATAAATATCATGAGCTCATATTTAACAACTCTTTCGAGTGAAGGGTTTTTGCCCTTATCTTTTGAATTTGGCCACATTGGCTCTTTTGCACTTGAGTCTCATTTTTTTTAAATATATTTCTTTTTACCTTTGCAAAAGGGGATAACACAAGGTCAACTAGTCAAAGGTCACACTATTGAGCAAACAAAGCATGGAAGAGATTATATTGCCATTCCAAAAACTCATACATGCTACCAAGTATTGATAAAATAAAATCGTGTATGTGAATTGCAAGCACAAGATATACCAAGAGTTTTTATCACACACATATGCATATAGAGCATCAACAAAAATAACAGAATATCATATATGCATAATCATATATCTTACATACGAGGATCACATGCACATGCTATTCATGCTCTAACAAGTCATAGAAAAATATTTTTGGTCCTTTTCAAATTTTATATATATATATATATTTTGATTTTTCGGTTTTAATACCCAAAAAATAAAGACACAACATGGCTTGACAATATCCAATGGACACAACATGGCTTGACAATATCCAATGGTACGTGGAGTTGTATCCCGAGTGCAGATCATACTACTGTCCATTCAGAATCGACTATGAAATTTATGTCCGGGTTTTCATCCTATATACCAGTGAATATATAACAAAACAAGACACACACACTCATATGCAGTGAAACAAAAAAAATAAATGTGCAAAAATAGAAAACACACGCACACACACATGCAATGGGAAAATAAAAAGCAACTTCTAAGAAGAGTTACACCGAAGTGCACTCTCATCATATCCATCAGGATATGCAGAAGTAGATGGGAAGTCAAATTGCTTCATCACCTAAACCTTTCTAGGAACCTCATCCACTTGAGAATTCCCAGTCAACAAAGAAAGTTTCTCACTAAGAAATTGTGTCTGTTTAGTTAGTGCAGAAACTTGAGAAGCTAGATTTGAAGAATCAAATCTAGACGACACACTCTTAGGCCTCTTCTTTTGCTTGTGCAACCTGAATCACTTAGGCCTAATATGTCCTGCCTTGCCACAGTGATGGCATACAAGCACAAAACTCGGATGAGAGCGAGGTTTATCCACAGCACCTCTAGATCGATGTTGGGTCACATGACGAGGAACAAATGGAGGAATCACATGACTATACTCAACATGCTTCTTAACTAAGTCATGTTTAGAAGGTTTAGACACTGCTCTAGATGTTGACGTCTTGTCACAGTTAGGGTCAAAACTAATACCTAACATATGGTCCATTTTCTTATTCCCACTAGAAAATACAGACAACTCAGTTCTAGCATCTTCAAGTTCAGTCTCTAAAGTTTGGACCCTATCAACTAGGCCTCTATTCCTCTCTTCTAGGTCATCAATCATCAAAAGGCTTTGCTCAAATTTAGCTTGAGCTTCATTCTTTTCTAGCTCCACAACTTTCAGCCTTTTACTGACCTCTATATTAGTCTTCTTAATAGCTAAACTCTCATTAAACAATTCAATATAAGCTACCTGAAGACTTTCCTCATCAACAGACTCATTGAGAGAGAATTTGAATCAACATCATTAACTTCATTCTCTATTTCATCAGGCACATTGTGGACGCTGGATTTCGCCCGAGGTCCACAATCGAGAATTTGTAGTTGGGGGCGCTAGCGATCCTGCAAAACAAAGATGTAGAGTAAGCAGGAGTACTGCCCACCGGTGTGGTGGGTGCCGGGGGCACTCCGACGCTCAAGTCAGTATGGAAACTGAGGAAGTAGTAGAAGGAAGGTCAAAGTAAGATACTACCTTGAGCTTCGTAAGGTGCCGTGAGGGCGGTAGATAGCAGGTATGGTGACCTTTGTGAAAGTCCCAGAGCTATGAGTAGGAGAACTAGAAATTCGATCCCCCTTTCTTCTGGACCCTCTTATCTTATATACACGCCTTTGTGTGCATTTACTGCTCTTTGATTGCTTGTCCGTTGGGCGTCGATAACGGTTGACTTCATGAGGGGGGTTTTATTATGTTTTGCCCGTTGTAGGCTGGCAACTGTTGAGTTTATGAACTTAGACGTCGCGTGGGCGGGCCTCTGGATGGTTCTTCGGTTACGGGTGTTGGTGCTCATCGGGCCTGGGCCGACATTATGTCTTTGGGGTTTGATTAGGAAGCTTCAGGGGTGCGTCCAGTATTGGGCCTGAAGCAAAATGACGAAACTACCCTTGGACCAAATTTGGCCCATACAGTTTGTCCCCTACTCTTTAAGTCAAGAGTCCTTGGCTTGGAGAGTACTTGACGCATGTGTCGCCTGGGACGAGGCCATATTATGTAGGTGTACTCGAGCGTTGATGTTGCCAAACGAATATCAAGTTATGAGCTTTACTCTTCAAGAGCCATTGGGGAAGTACCCAATCGATTGAACCAGATGAAGGTCAGGATATAAGTCGTACGACATGTGTATTTCATGTCTACAACTTGACTCGATATGAGTCCGTGGGGGATGTCCCCGGTCGACTGAACCAGATGAGGGTTCATGAGTTATTTCATTCGACAAGTCTATGTCTTCATTTGACTCGACAAGAGTCATCTGGGAAAGTCCCCGGTCGACTGAACCAGATGAGGTTCAGGATATAAGTCATACGACATGTGTATGTCTACAA
>SKCR01008570.1:0-99719 GCA_019454045.1 Zanthoxylum bungeanum
CTACAACAACACAATGATCTGTGCAAATAGTGACGCTATGGGTCATTTTGTCTAACATGTATAACAACTATGTTTGGATACTAGTTGTTGTACCACAAGGCGTAGTGCCTATGGTACATTAAACGTCTTCAAGGAAGACATACATGGAAGGCAACATACCAACGTGCAAAGCTAAGGTTTTGACGGAAAGGTATCGTTATCAACATTATGTTAATAACGGTTCAACCTTTTTACATGTTGCCATGGTAAATCCATTTTGAAGATGCTTGTTGATAACTGTATATTTCATTTATGAAATATGTCATTACAAATCAAAATCGCTTTCCTGAAAAGGAAACCTTTTGGAGGATGTTTACAACATCCTGACGATTTTGTATAACCGACAAACAAGGTTTGCGGGTTATTCGATCCATGTTTGGATTGATGCAAGCATAAGGTTCTTGGAACTGTTGTTTTGAAATAATCATAATGGTTTATGATTTGACTCAAAACGAAATAATTCTTGTGTATATAAGGAGGGTAGTGGGTGGGAGAGCGCACTGACAGTGAAATTCCCATAAAACTATTGTTGAAAGCTTGGCTTTCAATAGAAATTCTCCGTAGAATTCTGGGGGGAGTAACAACCTTTATTAGAGGAATAAAGATCTACTGGGATAGATTTGGAGTTGTTAACACTCTCTGGGAAATTGTACATTTAAAATGTACTTGTATTGGTGTCTCATACGCTTCAAGCATATGGAGTCACAATCAGGTCAATCCAAGTAACAGTCACTGGATTGAAGTTAAGAACATCTGTTAGTATCTCAGAGAACTAAAGATGCTATCTTAAACTATGGAGAAGGAGAACTTGAAGTGACTGGGATCACTGCAGCAAGTTTCCAAACCATTAAATACTGCGGTACTATAAAGTTTGAACACCGGGACAGTGAGCTGGAAATCTTCCAAGCAAGATAACTGTTACCGGAATAAACAACAAACACGGATTATTGCTGCAGCTGAGGCAGCAATAGCATAGAAGTCTTTTGGGTCGTCGAAAGTAAATCTAATTAGATTAGATATAAGGAATTAAAGGTCTCATCGACGATCCAGATATATACTTCTATATCATCTGATTCGTTCGGATCATACATCGTGGCGATGTGATGATCGTATAAATCGCGTCAAACGATAATCGAACAAATCCGCTGACGAAAACCTTTCCTCAGCAATTTGAGCGAACCGTACATAGTTCAGGTGTAGGACACTTGAGTGACTCGCAATGTGCCAAGTGGGAGATTGTTGGACAAAATGACCCATAGCGTCACTATTTGCACAGATCATTGTGTTGTTGTAGCAAATTAACTATGTAACAAGGAAATTGCACTCTCGTCATTTGTGATTAGATCACCTTAGATATATAAATGAAGAGAGGTCCCTATGATTAGTTCCTGGATTGAGATGATATGAGACAGTATCAGTCCACGAAGGATTAATCATTAAATATCCCTAGCCGTAGTATTATCGAGACTGGACATCGATAATGCGGAATAGGCTAGTATTGCACTTGTGCGCGTTGTGAGGGCACAACGGCATAGTTCTCATATATATAAGTATTGGATACTTGTGCAAGTGCGATAGGAGGTCGTGTTTCACCGATGGTACGGGAAACAGCTTCGCTCTGGATAGACCCTTCGGAATCCCATTGGTATTATGACTAGGTGTCTATGGGAGGCCGAAATCAAGGTAGGTGTGTATAGTCTTAACCTGAGACTTACATCGCTAATACTTACGACAATCGGTAAACTTTGGTTTTGGTGGTGGTGGGGGATCTTAACTGGTTCTGTGTTCACCTCTTCTGGTTTATCAGGAATCGTAGTGTATTGGATGTGATGTCAAGACGGAAGTGTCACTCCAGTCATAATGGAGATGATGTCACGCAGGATACGGTATTAGTGCTCTTTTAGTGATGCGCATCCAATCGTGATATTATGACCAGGTCATGAATATCCGATTATAGAGACTAGTTACCAGACATCCGATATGTGTTTCGGACGGGGCAGACACTTATCCAGCCCCAGCCCTAGCACGTGATTATCCGATACTGGGCCGATATGCACAATACAATTGTATACTACGCTTGATACAGATCTTATATTCTTAAATGGATATGTCCGGAGAATGGGGTAGACTTGGTCCTTTGCTAGGAGTCGACCTTGTCTCGTAAATCGGTAGTAGTAGAACGTAGTACTTGGTACGTACGTGATTCGGATACTCCGTCGACCGTATTTACTGCCAGATTATCCGGGGATCTCATGGGTCGCTTCCCGATAATCCACCGATGACGCACAACTCGCACTCTTGAATAATCTGGGATTATAATAGAAGAGAGAGAAAATTAATCTAGGATTAATAACGGAGATATTTTATCCGGGATAAAATGTCGTCTAAAGAGAGAGAACGATTAATTTGGAATTAATCGATGAATTAATATATTCGATATATTAAACGAAATTAGATTTCGACGCGGAATTAAAATTAGATTTTAATTCGGGCAAACGAGTTAATTCAGAATTAATTCGTTAGCGACGTAAATAATAATTTCGCAAGGGGTAATTATTTATTTAAATTCGATTGAATTAACGTCGCGACGTAAGCTCGGTATTTCAGAAATATCGAACCTGAACGCGTGAGTGCACGTGGGCCCACTTTCATTTGGAAACGTGTGGGGCCCACATGACACATGTCATTCTAATGCTTTGCATGTAGATAGTGTACATAGCACTCAATGTCATTGCATGAAGTTTGAGTGTTTGACACTCTAAGCCATTGCATGTTATGTATCATAAATTTATTATTAATTTAATAAATTATGGCATAAATATAAATTGATTTTTGGTAAATCATTTTAATTACACAACACATTTTTCTCTCAAAAATTCTCTCTTCCTCTCACGGCAATGGTGGCCATTTCTTCACTGGTTTTGAACCAGTTTGGGCGTGAGTTTAGGGGAGCAAGTGTTGGTTTTTCATGGTGAAAACCGCAAGTGCTAGCACACTACGAGTCTTGCGAAGGTGGTAGGGAGGTTCCCCCATGAGACGGGATCCATCCGACGAAGATTGGAGCTCCGTTTCTTCACCCAATTTTCTGTTTTGCAGGGTAGTGTACTGCATGCAGTGGGCGTGAAAGGCAGTACGTTTTTGGCCTTCATTCGTCTCCAAATCGACATAACCGATCAATGTGAGTATTCCGCTACCTCCGTTGATGTGTTCACACATAATTTCATGTCTTGTTTGATCTTGGGACCTTATAGAAAACCAACACTTCGCATGATCCCGGAGTGTGCTAGCACTCTTGGTTTTGCAACAAAATCGCACTTGCTTCCCTTCTTGCTCACGGTTTTTCCAAAAACAGAACAAGAAAAGCCCTTGTTTGGGCGAGAGAGAGAAGAGGAAAAAGAGAGGAGAGATGATGAAATGTGTAAATTGATTTTGGTTTATTTGTTTTCAAAAAACATATACCAAATTTTGGCTTTAGAAAAGTCAAACCAATTAAAGCCATCAATGCCAACCACACACATCAACTCACATCAAGTCAATCAAGTTGTCAAGTCACATCACTCAAAGTGACAAGTGATTTGACGCTTGAAGTGACTAGCGATTTGACGCTTGATTTGACTTGCGTGCGCACTCGAATTCAAAACACGAATGCGATCGCAAATAATCTCGGGCTCGGGTTCGCTAATTCCAAATTAACGAATTTTCTGTTGCGACGTAATTAAATGATTATGCCTAGCGAAATCATTATCCACGTCGCTAACGAATTAATTCTAAATTAATCCATTCGCCTGAATTAAAATCTAATTTTAATTCCGCGTCGAAGCCAATTTCGTTTAATATATCGAATATATTATTTTACTGATTAATTCCAAATTAATCATTCTCTCTTTAAATGATATTTTATCCCAGATAAAATATCTCCGTAATTGATCCCATATTAATTTTCTCTCTCATCTAATTAATCCCAGATTAATTAAAAGTGCGAGTCATACGTCATTGGTGAATCTTTGGGAAGCGACCTATGAGTTCCCCGAATATGTTGGCAGTAAATTCGGTCGTCGGACTATCCGAACACGTAAGTACCTCGTACTACGTTTATACCGATTTACAAGACAAGGTTGGCTTCTAGCAAAGCGCCAAGCCTACCCAATCTCCGGAAATATCCTTACAGGAATAAAGGATCTATATCAGGCGTAGTATATTACATAGTATTGCGTATTTCGATCCAGTATCGGATGATCACATGCAAGGCCTAGGGCTGGTACAGTGTCTGCCCCGTACGAAGCATATATCGGATTACGAACAACTAGTCTCTTTAATATCGGATAATCATGACCAAGTCATATTATCCTGACGGTTGCAACCTTTTTAGAGAACCAGTTCTGTATCTATACGCGATAATCATCTCTATATGACTGAAGTGACACTTCAGTCTTGACATCACACCCAACACACTACGATTCTCAATATACCCAGTATTGGCGTACACAGAGCTTATTAAAGCCCTGGATGACCGCAAACCAACGTATATTGATTGTCGCAAGTATTAGCGGTGCAAGTCTCAGGTTAAGACCAAATACACCTACCCTGATTTCGGATTCCATAGACATAGTCATACTACCAATGGAATTCCAAGGGGGTCTTTTATCCAGAGCGAAGGCTGTTTCCCGTACCATCGGTAAAACACAACCTCTTATTACACTTGCATGAGTATCATATACCCAAATATATGAGAAACTATGTCGTTGTGCCCTTACAACATGCACAAGTGTAATACTAGTCTTTTACGCATTCATCGATGTCCAATCTCGATAATGCTCTGACTAGGGATGTTTATGATTTATCCTTCGTGGATTGATACTGTCTCATATCATTCTCAATCCAGGAACAAATCATAGGGACCTCCTATCATTTATACATCTAGGTGATCTAATCACAAATGATAAGAGTGCAATCTCCTTTGTCATATTGTTAATTTGTACAACAACACCATGATCTGTACAAATAGTGACACTACGGGTCATAATTGTCCAACAATCTTCCACTTGGCATATAGCCAGTCATTCGAGTGTCTTACACCCGAATTATGTATGGTTGGCTCAAACTGCTGAGAAAAAGCTTTCATCAGCGGATTTGCATGATTATCGTCTGATGCGATTTATACGATCATCACATCGCCACGATGTATGATCCGTACGAATCAGATGAATATCAAAGTATTTATCTGGATCGTTGATGAGACCATTAATTCTTTAGCCTGTGCTGACGCCTAGCTCAACTGCTAACAAAACTATATCTAATCTAATTAGATTTATTTATCGACCCAAAAAGCTTCTATTGCCGCCTCAGCTGTAGCAATAACCCCGCATTTGTTGTTTTATTACGGTAACAGTATCTTGCTTGGAAGATTTCCAGCTCACTGTTCGTTATTCAAACTGTATAGTACCGTTTGCGACTTACAGTCATTTTATCGGTTTAGGAAACTTGCAGTAGTGATCCCAGTCACTCCAAGTTCTCATTCTCCATAGTTTAAGACAGCAACCTTAGTTCTCTAAGATACTAACGGATGTTCTTAACATCAATCCAGTGACCATCACTAGGATTGGCCCGATTGTGTTTCCATATGCTCAAAGCTTATGAGACACCACGTCGCGTACATTTTTCAATGTATGAGTTCTCGGAGAGTTTTTCTAGAAAGCCAAGCTTTCGCAGATTATTATGGGAATAATCATTTCCAAGAAATGACATATTATCATTATTTTATAGGACAGCCACTGTCAGTGCGCTCCCACTAACCCTCTTATATACACAAGAATAATTTTCGTTTTGAATTAAATCATAAACCATTATGTTTACATCAAAACGATAATTCCAAGAACCTAATGCTTGCTTCAATCCAAACATGGATCGAATAACCTGCAAACCTTGTTTGCTAGTTTTGGTACAACAAAATCGTCCGGATGTTGTAAACATCCTCCAAAAGGTTTCCTTTGAAGGAAAGCGATTTTCCCATTCAGCTGTCATATTTCATAAATGAAACACGCAGCTTTAGCAAGCATTATCCAAATGGATTTACCGTGGCAATAGTTAAAAGGTTGAATTGTAATCGACACAATGTTGATAACGACACATTTCCGCTAAAAGCCTAGCTTTATACGTTGGTATGTTGCCATCCATGTATGTCTTCCTTGAAGACTTATAAGTACCATTAGGCACAATGCCTTGGTACACATCAACTAGTATCCAAACTAAGTTGATATACATGGAATCCATTTCGGACTCATGACATTTTGTCATAATTAGGGAGTCGATACCTTGTATCACTTCCTCATACGTAGTTAGTTGGTATTCCTCAAAAGATTGACATCTTTATGAGGTGAGATCAGAAACCCATACCCCAGGTTGTTTTCTGACTCTCTCCGACTTACGCGGTTCTTGTGTATTCGAAGGTTATGGTAATAGTTTCATCCTTGATGAACTTTTTATGTTCCATTAAGGATTCGATGCCTTGAATAGTATTACTCTGATTTTCATTGAGTCTTACTATCCTCCCACTTACCACTGCATATAGGTATTCCTCTTAGGAAGACCGCATGGTGAGCAACAATTACATTGTTCTCTTGTGAGATGTATAAGTACTATACTTTGGTATCCCTAGGATAACCTACAATTGGCACTTATCCTATTTGGGTTTTAGTTTGGTATCATCCAAACATATGCCTAGCATACCCAAATGTTCAGGAATGAGAAACCTGGTTTCTTTCCTGTTCATATCTAATATGATATCTGTCAAACAGATATTTATGGAACCTTATTCTAAATAAGTCCTGCATTGTCTATTGTTTATCCATTGAAGGAAATGGTAGCTCAGAGCGACTCATGATTAACCTTATCATGTCCAACAAAATTCGGTTTATCCGTTCGGACACACCGTCAAACTGACGTGTTCCGGGAGGAGTCCTCATTGAAAAAATACTATACTCTTTAAAGTATATAAGAAACTTATTGCTTAAATATTTTCCATTACGGTCTTACCGTGACGGTATAATACTATAGCCGATCTGTTTGTCTATTTCGTGTCGAAACTATAAAAGTTTCCGATTTGTGTTTCTAAAGAAACACATAACCACAACGCGATGCCACATCCGTAAAGGTCACGAAATATTCATATCCACATCTAGCCTAGCTAGACATGGGCCCACTTGCTTCACTATGAACTAGGGCTAACAGATCAGTGGCATTTACACTTTTACCAAGTAAATGTGTTTTAGGCACTTTGCCCAATAAACTAGATTCAAAGACTTTATTTGAATAGGATCAAATCAGTCCTTGTACCCACTCTTCAAAAGTGTGGATATACGAGTCTTGTTTAATTGTGCCCAGACAACAATGCCACAATTGAGTTTCTTCTGATCAAATCAGTTTGAGCTATTTGTTTGTCATGTTATATTCTTTTGAGATTTATTTATATTCAAAATATAAATGATGTTATTCACATCTAATGTGTTTATCTCAATATCATCTTTATATAATGAAACACTTTAGTGTTCTAAATATAAAGGTTCACCCGCAGCTGGTTAAACACTGATATAGAGATAATGTTTCTATCTAGTCAAACTAGATACATTATAACAGTTTCCTAATCCTTCTCATAGCAGATTCTGAACATCAAATATAATATAATATAATCACACTAAGTATCTAAAATCCAATTTTAATACTAGTAGTGAATATATTTATGACAAACATATTTGAAGTCAGAGCCTTGCTCGTCTCCAATTCCTTCATGTCTGCTTTGTCCAAACGGCAGTCACGCTTCCGCGATCCTGTTTGCCACATTTAGGCAGACATTTTGGGATATGTCCTTTATCTTCCCAGAAGACTATAATGATTTTGCCTTTGCCCTTTTCAATACTCCAGAAGCCTTTGGCCAAGCCTTGGCCTTCTAGAATATCGAAGTAAAGTGCGACTAGCGCTACTTGCCTTATTGCAAACTTTGACTTTATCTCCTTGAGAATAGTCATTAACTCTCCAAGAGTTAACTATTGCAATTTTAGTACTTCTAAAATCTAAGTATAGATTTATGAAGATCCTTCAATTTTTTTTATCATACTTTAAGGATCTAATCCTTAGTTCTGATTCAGAAATTAAGGAGTCTACTGTGACAAGCTTAATGGATTAAGCACTAAACTTATCATTATATAAATCATCCAAAGATTATGCTCGACTATTTGCTTAACTCCGGGCTTAGGCCTAATATGTTATTTTATCAAATAAAGTAACTTATTATTTTCCAGGACCTTCCTGAAATCTTATTCCTAATTGAAAATTAAACCATTTAAATACATTTTCCCTAGGATTATGTTTTAAATGTCAATATTTCATTTTTATCTTGATTTTAATAGTCCAACTATTTAATCAACGATTTCGGTACTATTTATTATAATGATTACAATAGTCCAACTATTTAATCAACTATAATTTAATAGATTAAAATCAATTATATTGATTACTATAATCCAATTATAAAATCAACTATAAATGAATAATTTGAATATAGTCCAACTATTTATTAAAACAACAACGTTTAAATATTAGTCCAACTAACATTTAATTTATTTGACGAATGATATTTGAATGAGCGCGTATGGCAAGTAATTAACAAATATTGCAAATTCAATTCTTGCCTCCCACTATTTTCGGCGAGCCTCTAACCCTCTGTCGAGTACTCGGGAAACCGTGTTTCCTAGTGGGCTAGGATCCCGTTAAATATCACACAATCTTGACTTTGGCCAACAAATTGTATGATAATTAACTAGGTAGATCTCTAAGATCGATTGGATCCAATCCAATTCCTAGATCCGGTATGGGGACATCCAAGTCCGAAACATATATCTTATATATGCCAATACATCCAATGTATTACCTAACCTTTTTCCTCTGAATCAACTAAGCCTTGGCTTTGGCACAACAAACTTAGTGATCCCAGTTAAGCGCGACCCATTGACCATGGAAAGCTTCGTAATCAATGTCGATGGACAAGAAGTGGTCTTGACTTTGGCCAACAAACCACAACTTGGACAAGACACTGACATGTAACAAAGTTCTTGTGATTCAAACACATCATCTTCGACAGACAAAGGCCTTGACTTTGGCCAACAAACCAATGCCGTCTTAGATCTTGAGTGAGAATCACTCAATGGAAGGAAAGACGCTTATTATTATTTGAGGGTTTTTCGAGTGCAAATTGGCAACCAATTTATAATATTTGTTAAGGTCTCATCATCATACACCCTTAAACATGCATTCTAAACACATAATAAAGCGCATATGTAAAATAATAATGATATGCGGATGGATACTTTACACAATGATCTTAGATTAAAACTCTCTCTTTCTCTCTCCCGCTAGCACATGTATTACTTCTACCCGTTACACTACACTTCTAAAGAAACCTCATTTACATTGAGGGGAATAGGTGAGAAGAGAATACAAAGAATAATGAGGTGATAAGGCTGGACACACAGGTCCAATTAATAAATCAAATTTATTACAACAATTTCTAAAATTGTCCCACCCATTTAATATCCATCCGATATACATTTCATGCATCGCAACCATGTATTCACACAAGCATGTTATCAATCAATCTAATCAAATTAATTAATCTGATAATTAGTGATCATCCAATGTTCAAACAACGATTTGATTTTGTTCTAGTCAAACTGGTTTTGCGAATAAGTACTCAAAGTACGAATTCTTGAATTAAATTAAATTACATAAATAAATCCAATTCAATATGCATTTAATTCTAATTCGCTTATTTAATTCCAATTAAACATTACACTTTAATAATAAACCTTTTACGACTTAAATTCCAAATTTAATCGCGACGGGTCTCAAAGCCTAATTAACGTCCAACGTAATTTAATTAAAGTCCAATGAGATTTTAATTAATTTCTCGAGGCGTGGATTTTTGGTCAACTCGGGTCAAACCGAATAACCAAAATCCAATCCGGGAGTTACCCCATAAGCCCAGAAATCAATTTAGGCCCATTAGGCCCAATTAAACTTTAAAGGTCCATTAGTCGCATTTGGGCTTTATAGAAGCGGTTTTGGGCCCAATTGGATCCAATCCATTTGGCCTAAACCTAACTTGGTACAACCAAGCCCAATAAGCCCAATTACAACACAACAAGCCCAAATCCAATTTAGGCCCAATTCAATTAAATTACAAATCCAATTTCACAATTTAATTACCTAAAGTGTATAACACAATTAATCACCCAAATAAATATTTCCAAAACATTAATTAATACAATTAATCATGCTCAATTACAACAAAACATGTCCAACACATTTTATCAAAAAATCAAACCCAAATCATGCTCAAAGACTTTCGGCAATTTGGGGATTTAACATCCGATTCGAATTCAATCCAATTAATTCCACAATCGACATTAAATCATATTCCCGAATGATTTCCAACACATCCAATGATCAAAAATCAAAAATCCAAGACATCAAAATAGGGCATCACATTCGGCCAAGCAAACCAATTGGGGAAAAAATGATCCAATCACAATTTCTTGAAATTGATCCAATCAAACTTCAATTAAACATGTTATAAGCATATTCAAACATCCAATTCATTCAAATCATGCTCAAAAACATTTTACCCAAATTTTAAGCCTTAAAATATTTCATGCTTAACCTGGCTCTGATACCATTGTTGGAGTTTACTAGGTCCATAGGATCAATAAACAAGCATGAATCACATGTGAATACATTCGAGGGAGTTGCAGAATACTCACATCGATCGGTTGAGCGACGCGGGAGGCAACAAAAATCCATTTTCTGCCTTGGACTGCTCTCGGCAGTGAGCACTGTCACAGCTCACTGTTTCGGCCATTGGAGGTCTAGTTCGAGCTCCAAGCTTCGTCGAACGATTCCTGGCTCATGGGTGGACTTCCCTATCAGCTTAGCATGATCTCGGAGTGTGCTAGCACTCTTGATTTTGCAACAAAATCGCACTTGCTTCCCTTCTTGCTCACGGTTTTTCCAAAAACAGAACAAGAAAAGCCCATGTTTGGGCGAGAGAGAGAAGAGGGAAAAGAGAGGAGAGATGATGAAATGTGTAAATTGATTTTGGTTTATTTGTTTTCAAAAAACATATACCAAATTTTGGCTTTAGAAAAGTCAAACCAATTAAAGCCATCAATGCCAACCACACACATCAACTCACATCAAGTCAATCAAGTTGTCAAGTCACATCACTCAAAGTGACAAGTGATTTGACGCTTGAAGTGACTAGCGATTTGACGCTTGATTTGACTTATGTGCCGTACTCGAATTCAAAACGCGAATGCGCTCACAAATGATCCCGGGCTCGGGTTCGCTAATTCCAAATTAACGAATTTTCCGTTACGACGCAATTAAATGATTATGCCTAGCAAAATCACTATTCACGTCGATAACGAATTAATTCTAAATTAATCTGTTCGCCCGAATTAAAATATAATTTTAATTCCGCGTCGAAATCCAATTTCATTTAATATATCGAATATATTAATTTACCGATTAATTCCAAATTAATCGTTCTCTCTTTAAATGATATTTTATCCCAGATAAAATATCTCCGCAATTGATCCCATATTAATTTTCTCTCTCATCTAATTAATCCCAGATTAATTAAAAGTGCGAGTCAAACGTCATCGGTGAATCTTTGGGAAGCGACCTATGAGATCCCCGGATATGTTGGCAGTAAATTCGGTCATCGGACTATCCGAACACGTAAGTACCTCGTACTACGTTTATACCGATTTACAAGACAAGGTTGGCTTCTAGCAAAGCGCCATGCCTACCCAATTCTCCGGAAATATCATTACAGGAATAAAGGATCTATATCAGGCGTAGTATACATAGTATTGCGTATTTCGATCCAGTATCGGATGATCACATGCAAGGCCTGGGGCTGGTACAGTGTCTGCCCCGTACGAAGCATAAATCGGATTACGAGCAACTAGTCTCTTTAATATCGGATAATCATGACCAAGTCATATTATCCCGACGGTTGCAACCATTTTAGAGAACCAGTTCTGTATCCCTACGCGATCATCATCTCCATATGACTGGAGTGACACTTTCGTCTTGACATCACACCCAACACACTACGATTCTCAATATACCCAGCATTGGCGTACACAGAGCTTGTTAAGGCCCTGGACGACCGCAACCAAAGTATATTGATTGTCACAAGTATTAGCGGTGCAAGTCTTAGGTTAAGACCAAATACACCTACCCTGATTTCGGATTTCCATAGACACATAGTCATACTACCAATGGAATTCTGAGGGGGTCTTATCCAGAGCGAATCTGTTTCCTGTACCATCGGTAAAACACAACCTCCTATTACACTTGAATGAGTATCATATACCCAAATATATGAGAACTATGTTGTTGTGCCCTCACAATACGCACAAGTGTAATACTAGTCTTTTACGCATTCATCGATGTCCAATCTTGATAATGCTCTGACTAGGGATGTTTAATGATTTATCCTTCATGGATTGATACTGTCTCATAACATTCTCAATCCAGGAACAAATCATAGGGACCTCCTATCATTTATACATCTAGGTGATCTAATCACTAATGATAAGAGTGTAATCCCCTTTGTCACATAGTTAATTTGTACAACAACACCATGATCTGTACAAATAGTGACGCTATGGGTCATAATTGTCCAACACAAACAAGATACATAAATAATGTTTCTAGTCAAACTAGGCACATAATAACAGTCTGATAAAGTAAGTTCATGCCCCGAGGGCAGTTCCAAAATATAGGTCCCAACAGCCAAAACAGCGACTCTAGTCCCATTTCCAACTCGGAGGTCCATCTCTCCTGAAGCTAGTCTCCTGCTAATCTATAGATCATGCACATCAGTACATATATGAGTACCACATCCAGAATCAAAAATCCAATTTTTAAAACTAGAAGTAGACATGTTTATTTCAATAACAAACATACCTGAAGCCGGAGCCTTGCCCGCCTTCACTTCCTTCAAGTGCGCCTTGTACTCACGGCAGTCACGCTTCCAGTGACCCCATTTGCCACATTGTAGGCAGACATCTTGGGATTTATCATTTGCCTTCCCATAAGACTTTGATGATTTGGCCTTGCCCTTTCTATTCTTCTTCTTCTTCACACCTCCAAAAGCCTTCGGCCAAGCCTTGGAATTCTGAGATGTCGAAGCGAAGTGCGCCTCGCGCTTCTTGCCCTTCCAAAGCTCTTTTTCTGCCTCTTTCAGCATTGCTATCAACTTCCAAGAGTCTTTTCTTAGTTCATCATATTATAGTTCATGATGAACCCGCTCCAGCTGTCAAGAAGAGATTGTAAGATCAAATCTATGGAAGTCGATGCCTCAAAGGTTATGCCCAACTGACCCAGCTGTTCGATGTCAGCAATCATCTACGACACATGGTGCTCGACAGATGTACCCTCTGACATTCGAGAGCGAAATAGCTTCTTCTGTAATTCATACTCCTGCGATCTAAGGTTAGATCGATGAAGGTCCCTCAATTTCAACATCATTTCATGGGGATCCAATCCCTTGTTTTGACGACGAAATTGTGGGGTCATTGCAGCAAGCATGACGGATTGAGCAGTTGAGTTGTCATCACTATGAGACTTCCAAAGCTCAAGCTCAAGTGGCTGCTCAATTCCAGGCTTAGGCCCGAGAGGTCTCTCTATCGTATAGAGCATCTTCTCAGCCCCCAGGATAATCCTGAGGTTCATATCACAGTCAGGAAAGTTCGCACCATTAAAGATATTTTCGCCATGATAATGTCCTAACGTTGATCTTTCCAGCCATCTTAATTGTAATAGTCTAACTATTCAATTAACGATTCCGGGTACAGTCCAACTGTAAAAAAGAAAATATTAAAATATTAGTCCAACTAATATAATATATAATGACGAAAATAATTTGAAAGCGTGTATTTGACAAGTATTAAAAGAAATTACAAATTTAATACTGGCCTCCCACTATTTTTCGGCGAGCCTCTAACCATCTGTTGAGTACTCGGGAAACCTAGTTTCCTAGTGAGCTAGGATCCCGTTAAATAACATACAACCTTGACTTTGGCCAACAAGCTGTATCAAACTTAACTAGGTAGATCTCTAAGATCAATTAGATCTCATCCAATTCCTAAATCCGGTAGGTGGACCTCAAAGTCCGAAACATATATCCAATATATGTAAATATATAGAATATATTTCCTAACATTTTCCTCTGAATCAACTAAGCCTTGGATTTGGCTCAACAAGCTTAATGATTCCAGTTAAACGGGACCCATTGATAGTGGGAAAGCTTCGTAATCCACATCCATGAACTAGAAGTGACCTTGACTTTAGCCAACAAGTCACAACCGCCCAAGAATGCGATATAGAACAAAGCTTTCGTAGTTCAAACACATCCGCGATGGACATTGATCTTGACTTTGGCCAACAAACCAATGCCAATCTTGGATCTTGAGAGAGAACCACTCAATAGAAGGAAAATGCTTAATATTTGAGTGAGGGTTTTTCGCGTAAATTGGCAACCAATTTATTATCTTTGATTAGGTCTCATCATACACCCTTAAACATGCATTCTAAAAGCATAATAAGGCATGAAATGAAATTAATAACGATATTCGGATGGCTATATAACAATTTGTTCCTAGAACAAATCTCTAACCTTTATCTCTCTCCCGCTAGCATATTCTTACTTCTACCCAATTACATAATACATTAAAGAAACCTCATTTACATTGAGGGGAATTGGTGAGAAGAGAAATACAAAGAGTAAAGAGATAATAGGCTGGATACGCAGGTCCAATTTAATAATTCTAAATTTATTACAATAATTCCAAAATTGCCCCCCCTTCTAATATCCATCCGATATACATTATTCATACAATACATCCATGTATTCACACAAAGCATGTTATTCAATCAATCTAATCCAATTAATTAATCTTTGAATTAATGACCATCCAATGTTCAAACAACGATTTGATTTGCGCGAGTCCAACTCGTTTAAGAATAAATACTCAAAGTGTGTATTCTTGAATTATATCGAACTACAATTTTAAATCCAATTTAATTTGTATTCAATACTAATTCAAATTTAATTCCAAATTAAATAATTACACTATTTTAGTGCCTTTTAGACTTAGATTCTAAATTCAATCTTAATGGGTCTCAAATGCCCAATTAGTATACAATACTATTTTAATTAAAGTCCAATGTGCTTTTAATTAATTCTTAAGGCATGGGCTTTGGCCATTATGGATCCAATCCAAGATGCCAAGGCTCAATTTAGGAATCACATTTTGCCATAAAATCAATTTTGGCCCATTAGGCCCAATTATATATTAAAAGGCCAAAAAGTTATATTTGGACTTTATGGAATGGTTTTAGGCCCAATATGGATCCAATCCAATTGTCCTAAACCAAGTTTGGCCCAACCAAGCCCATTAAGCCCAAATACAACAAAATTAGCCCAATCAAATTTAAAGACTAACTTTAATTAATATAACATTCCAAATATTACATTAATTTTAATTGAAGTGTAATAGCCATAATTAATTAGTTAAACTAATATTTTCAAAATACCAATTAAACTAATTAATCATGCTTTAATTAATCAACTCATGTCCAATTACATGCTTCTTGGTTCACAACAATATAGCATAAAATAGCAATTAATTTGATTTCAATCCAATTAAATCAATAACCAATTTATCTCATGCTTTAAACACATCCAATGGTCTAAAATCAAAAAATCACCATGATACATGTTAGGGTTGTGTTCGGCCATGGCAAGGAAATTAGGGAAAATTTTATCCAATTCATTTTCTCAATTCCTAAGATGCATAAATCCAATTCATATTCATCAAACCACATCCAAACAAACAATTTTGAAAAATCAGACTCCAAGCATAAAATTCCCAAATAAAGTATATAACCCTAAACTCATTTCATGCTTAGAAATGGCTCTGATACCATTGTAAGTGTTCCTCGAACATGAAAATGATCTCTAAGATGATATTGTTTGTGAATATCCAAAGAAGTAGCGGAAATACTTACAATGATCGAATGTTGAGATTTCAAAAATCTTTTCGTTTCGGAAGCTCGAAGCTTGATGTTTGTGTTCCAAACTCAAGGGATTAGTTTCCCTATCATCTTGTATGACTACTTGAAAGTGCTAGCTTGAAGAAATTTTGAAATAAAATTTCAATGGAGGAGGAAGAAGGTCACGACACAAAGGGAGAGAAAAAGAGCTTTTTATGTTTTTGTTATATTGATTTCTAAAATCAATTACTCAATATGTCAACTTCCAAAGTTGGTATAAGTCTTTCCAAAAAATTAAAACAAAGTGTGTTGGTTGCTGATTGAGTGTTGAATAAGCAATTTAAGCTTTCACTCAACCATTAACAACTTCCATCACTAGTCAAACTTGTTGATGTAAGTCAAGTGGGTCCCACTACTTTTAAATTCCAAATTTAAGTCGAACAATCCAACACACAATTTCGCTCGGGCCCGGGTTCATTTAATTCCGAATAAAATGAATTTACCATTGCGACATAATTAAATATAATTTAATTAAATAATTATGCCTTGAAAAATTATTATTAAAGTCGCTTAAGAATTAATTCTAAATTAATTCGTTTGCCCGAATTAAAATCCAATTTTAATTCCGCATTGAAATCTAATTTCAATTAATATATCCATTATATTATTTAATTGATTAATTCCTAATTAATCGTTCTCTCTCTTCTATCCGAATTTTATCCCAGATAAATTATTGCCGCAATTAATCCTAGATTAATTTTCTCTCTCTCATAATTAATCCTTGATTAATTCTGTTCGAGTCAAACGTCATCGGTGAATCTTTGGGAAGTGACCCATAAGATCCCTGGATATGTTGGCAGTAAATACGGTTATCGCACTATCCGAATACGTGCGTACCCAGTACCACGTTCTTACCGATTTACAAGATATGGTTCGCTTCTAGCAAAGCACCGTGCCTACCCAATTCTCCAGAAATATTCTTTTAAGGAATACATAATATTTATCAAGCGTAGTACACTAAGTATTGCGCATTACGATCCAGTATCGGATGTCACATGCTAGGCCTGAGGCTGGAATTGTGTCTGCCCCGGACGAAACATATATCGGATCACTAGCAACTAGTCTCTGTAATCGGATAATCATGACTTTGTCATATTATCCCGATAGCTGCAGCATATAAGAGTATTAATTTTTTATCCCTACGTGATCATCATCTCCATATGACTGAAGTGATACTTCCATCTTGACATCACACCCAATACAATATGATTCTCAATAAACCCAGAAGAGGCGTACATAGAACCTGTTAAAGCCCAGGACGACCAAAACCAAAGCGTACTGATTGTCGCAAGTATTAGCGATGTAAGTCTCAGGTTAAGACCAAATACACCTACCCTCATTCGGATTCCCATAGACACATAGTTATACTACCAATGGGATTTCGATGGGTCTATCCAGAGCGAAGCTGTTTTCGTACCATCGGCAAACAAAACCTCCTATTGCACTTGCATGAGTATCCAATGCCCAAATATATGAGAACTATGTCGTTGCGCTTCCATAACGCGCATAAGTGCAATACTTGTCTATTCCGCATTATCGATGTTCAGTCTCGATAATACTACGACTAGGGATATTTAATGATTAAATCATTCGTGGATTGATATTGTCTCATATCTTATTAATTCAGAATTAATCATAAGGATTATTATCATTTATATATATTCAAGTAATCTAATTATTAAATGATAAAATAGAAATTTCCTTTATCATATAGTTAATTTATACAAAAACCACTATGTCTTTTACAAATAGTGATGTTATGGGTCATAATTGTCCAACACGGCGAATGGTCGAGGATGCACCCGTGGCCTGGGGTTAGTTAAGCACGTTAAGGCTCACGGTCGTATCAGGATAGAGATATCAGATGATGGACAAAGACAAATCGGGTAGCATAATTTAGCGTTTACTACAGCCATAAGTGCTGCAGCTCGGATTGAAGCTCCCCAAAACTACGTTTCTTGGAGAAAGATACCGTGGGAGATGAAAATCAACCAGCTCTTCCCTTTGCTACTTGTGAGTTTCCTTACAGTATTAAATTTTCGATATTGTTTGTTAATTTAAATTTTTATTTTATACTCATTTTTACTTGGTTGCTATTCCTGTAGGAGTGGTTTGACGTCGATCTGACCAAAGTTAATGTCCAACAGTATTTTGACTACCAAATGGGGAAAAGTTATAAGGATTATATGACAAAAGTCCTAAAACCAATATTCGACGAGTATGGACCTTTCGATGCTCCACAACAAAAGCCTGATTTTATAGAGGAGCAATACTGGACATTCTTGTGTGAGTTGTGATCTAGCGAGAAACACGAGGTAAATTTAAAATAAAAATAAATTTATAATTCTCTTCGTTTTTGGTACTTATAGTGTTGTTAACTGCAGAATAAATGTCACACAAATGCGGAGAATCGAAGTCACTTGCGTTTTAACCATCGTGGAGGTTCCAAGCCATTTATCCAACATCGTGCCGAACATTCTGAGGTAAATATATCCTAAACTGTAATTTAACAATTCATTATTTTTACTAATGTCGAATAATAGTACAATTATTTTATGTTTTTAGCAGAGTAACATAGGTGAGGTGCAGTCATTTCCAGATTTTTTCCGAGTGACGCACTATAATGAGAAGAAAAAATGGGTCAATGAAGAAGCCGAACGCTGCTATGTAAGTTTAAGTTTTTAAAATAAAATAATTATTATTTTAAATTGATTTTTTTCTTTTCAAATTCTAACATTAACTTTGTTGATGGGGATTTTTGCACCAAAGTCTTTTGTACAGATCGATAAGGACATAGAGGGAAATTCACTTCACCCGGAGGACCAAGAGTCAGAGGATGCAACTTGGTACATATTTCAGAGGTCGACTACGTCGAGCTGAAGCCGACCATATTTTCCATAAAGATCGATTTTGTTCGGCCTTACCCCATGGAGCCAGCGAATGAGCTCAGACATTTAGGGTCAGAGAGGAAATAGTTTGAGAAGTTCGGCAGATCACTTGGCCGACCCCTTCTGAAGACCGACAAAGATCAGAGTTGTTGGATTTTCCCTCCAAAATGTGCCATTTCTCAATGGCACTTTACAGGCTGTCATCATTACTTTTACGTGTGGCAGTAGAGAAAGCAAAATGATGTGACAGGCCATCAGGCGGTAGGCTTACTTTTGGCGAAGACAGTCTTGGGGCAGAGAGCCCATCAATCAGTCGGTGAACCCGCGGGAAATGTCAAAAAATTAGAGGAATATTGTGTATTTCCCGAGTATATAAAGTGAGGGTAGATTCATTTGTATAGGTTGGGTCTTTTAGACATAAAACTTGTAACAAAGAGAAAGAACACCACTTGTAACACTCTCTCAACTGTTCGACCACGTTCAGACCTTGTTCAAAATAGGTCGGTCGAGTCAATTTTGGCAATAAAACAACCTCCATCGTTTTGTGCCAGTGGGCGTAGGCTGGATTCACTCCGCCGAACCACGTTAAAACTCTCTTGTCAACCTTCATATTTTTTCTTACCTTTTACTAAGTTGTTTTTGGTCTCCCATAACCAAACAAATTCAAGGTTGAGGGAAGGTTATCTCGGGGGAGTTGTCCCGAAACTGCCCCTGGGATGAAAATCAGCCGTCAACAGTTGGCACCTTCTGTGGGGAAAGACAAGAAGCAGCTTACGTAGTAAGACAATGATAGAAGGTGGAAACCGTAGGTTGTTGGATAGTTCAACAGCGGAATGGATGGAAGGGGAAAGGAATAGGAAGAAGCAGATCAAAATGGGAGGAAGAAAGGGTTTGTATTAAAAGTGGATGTCAGCAACAAAAGATTTTCCTTTTTTCTGAGTGTTGGAATGGAATGTAAGAGGGTTAGCCAACGACCACCCATCCAGGTTAAGTTTTGGAATGGAATGGAATATTGTGGATGGGTGACATCCGTTGGTAGCGGCTGAACAAGTTCCTCTGTGGGAAGCTGCTGAGCTTGCTCGGCCTGTCAGAGTCCTCAGTTCTATAGGTTGGTAGTGCTCAAGGATCCAGTTGGGAGCTAGTCAGCCAAGGGCATGAGGTGATGTCCCTCAGGCCCCTAATAGGTGTGGTGGTCTCCCCGAATGAGAAGAAATGAGAAAACGCCCGCGGGGAAAACCACAAGGAGCAAAGAGTGAAGGCCTCGGCTAGGCTCCCAGGTTTGCTCGGGATATGCAGGGCCCGTGGAAAATGCATTATTCATCAGCGCCTATGGAGCGTTTGGTGTAGCAGACCCTGTGAGCCCAGTAAGGAAGCAAGTTCAGACCAGAAGGATCAGAAGAAGCCCCGATTTGAGAGCCAACGTGAATGTGAAGTTTACAACTACGGCATACGCATGTCCATTGAATATTAATAAAACTCTCATTTTGTTTAAGAAACTTGTCTATCCTACTTGTTTGTTAAATAAATGCGAAAGTTGTTTTCAATATTCTTGGGATGTGCTCAATGTGAAGGGGTGATCGGTAACTGGGAAGGGCACCAAGCCCGTGGCACGCCACTCCCGGGTGTCATTATCAAACCCCCGGGCGGAAGTGTTCTGACCTGGTTCCTTTCACCTTTGACGATCCAGAACGCATCAAAGGATGAGGCACATATGGGAAACGCGTGAATCCCTCGCGGCACCCCAATCTCGGGTTCCATTATCAAACCCCCGAGGTTGGAGCGTTGACCGGCGTAAACACACACGTATAACGCAAGCGCACGTATCGTTCAAGTAGTATAAAAATATCGATCCCACGAGGACTTAATTCCTACTGTTATTATTAATTGTTGAATCTATTTATTTACAAATATCTAATTAAATGGAGAAGAGAATGATTGTTTGATTGGTTGAATGTGGTTTTACAAAATAAATAAATAAAAGACAAAAGAAAATACTAAGGAAAATAACAAAAGACACAAAGATCTAGGGTCGTGAATCATTCTAATATCATTTAAAAGATGAAGTTGTTATTTTAAGTTTGTGTAATAAATCAGTTTACTAACCTGGAACACTAAATTATGCAAAAGCCTCTGTCGATGGTCAGACGCAAATACCCAGTTTAACCCAATTGAACCATATGTCTATGTCAACCAAATTATCTGGATTCATTAAGTTTAAGTTCCAATTATGGCTACCCCCGCCCGACAGGTATATTCCTATCCTGTAAGGAAATCTATTAAAGGGTTATCTATCCTCAAGGAAGATCGTGAGCTATTAAGTCTAAGGCTGAAACCTAAAATCTCTATGTCTAGTTCATTTTAGATTTACCACATCAATCTTATTGGTGATCGGACAACAAGAAGCATTAAGCTTAAGACTTAATAAGAAAACCTTAAATTACCCAAACTATAAAATAACCCCTTATAAACCGGTGATATTAGAATTCATCACAACCCCAGATAACTAACACATAACTAGGGCTACTAACAACTTAAAAGTAAAAGACATAAAGTAAAAATACTGAAAAGTAAAAGACATAAAGTAAAACTGAAAAGTAAAATAAAATAAAATGCTAAGGTAAAAGGAATTACTTTTACTACTACTAATTTAGATATCTCCCATAAAATAATATATAAACTTGTGATAATAATACCAACCGACCATATAGGCGGTATCCTGATTAAGTCAAATTAAGTCCAACCAACCATAAAGGCGGAACCAAAATTAAATTGCCAACCAACCAATCTGGCGGTATCCTTTATTAGTCAGGTTTAAACCAGATTAAAATGAATTACCAACCGACCAATCTGGCGGTATCCTTTTTAAGTCAATATTTTAAATAGTGAATATATTATTTTTAAGGGAGATTAATCTAAATAGTAACAGTAAAAGAATTACCTTTCACCCTAGCTGGAGAAGTTACCTCCTCATGGTAAATAGTAAAAACTGTAAAAAGTAAAAAGTAAAAATTAAATTACTATTATTACAAAACGTAATTAAAATTATTTACAAAACTAAAAACTAAAAATAAAAAAAAAACTAAAAAAACTAAAGAATCTAGAGAGAGAAACTCTCTCTTTAGAAGGAATTGAAGAGAGAGGAAGGTGCAATGAATTCTGAAATCTCGAGCTCAATTTATAGGCCTCGGTAGGATCCAGCGTCGCGACGCCAAGTCCTCAGCGTCGCGACGCCGGATTTGTCGACGTGGCACGCTCTGGTTCGCTGGTTTGAAGATTCTGGATAAGATGATAAGGTGACACGTGGCAGAATTGTTGAGCTTCAATTATTGTGACACGTGGCGGCTTCTGATTGGTCGCTGAGATTCTTATCTGCCACATGTCAGATAAGGATAGGATACTCAATTATTGATGCTGATGTGGCGCTGACGTGCGGTGAGGTGGCGACGACGTGGCGACACGTTGGAAAGAGACTGTCGGCACCGTAGAATTACGACACGTGTCGCTTCCTGATTGGCTGATGATGATGTGGCACGACACATGGCAATTTGACTCGTTGACTTGCTGACGTGGCTGATGACATGGCGGTGACATGGCGACACGTGGCGATGATGACTGTCGGCACCGTAGGATGCTGACACGTGGCACGGCGCATGTTAGCAGATCGGCTGTGATGGTGACACGTGGCACGGCGCATTTTAGCAAAGTCAAACTTTTCTCAGATTCTGATTTGTGGACCCGGCGCACGTTAGCACTGTTCGGCGCATTTTAGACGTCGCGACGCGGAAGTCTGGGCGTCGCGATGCGAAAAAGACCAAAATATCCCTGTTGACGCATTTTTGTCCGTTTTTGCCTCAAATTGCCTCCAATGCTTTCCAAACTTTATTTTATCTACAAAATAACACAAAACATATCAAAACGTTCACAAAACTCAAGAAACTATACAAAATATTAGGTTAAATGAGTGGGAAATAGTGATATAAATACCACTCATCACACCCCCAAACCTAACATTTTGCTCGTCCTCGAGCAAAACATAGAGTAAAATAACATAAATAAATTAACTAAGCCATTTTCTTAGGGATCACGGTTGCATTTAGCATATGCAACAAGCCTTTAAACCCCTAGGTGTCCCTAGTGGATGAGTTATAGTCTCGTGAGGGCTTACAGCAACGATACCCACAAATGTTTTACAAAAGTAAAAAGATAATAAAACTAATGCACACAAAAGCAAAAAGACAAGAGAAAATAGAATAAAGAAGTTAGTGACTAATCAGGTGAAACTTCTACTTCAAGTTACTAATTGTTTTCTTTCCTTCTAAATTACCAAATAAGTAAATTCTCCGATTATTTTTACCATTCTTCATATACACAGCCAACAAAAATTAAACAACTCATTTTTGCCCACAACAGTCATAAGTGCAGTTGATAAGAGGGTAATATTTTTGTCCTAAAGTTCTATCAGATTTAACACCTTTTGGAAGCAATGAATAATTTTTCTCATTTTTCTGATTTTTTCTTTGATTTTTTCTTTTTCTATTTTTTATTTATATACAATATCTTCCATCTATGTAGCGAGTGTTGGGTCGGTGGCTCCCAAACCAGTTGGCTTTAGGGCACCAGGTGTTAAGACACCCCTACAGACTTAATTACCCAGACTTCAGATATATATATTTTTGCAGCATCTTGATCCATGTAACGAGCTTTGGGCCAGTGACTCCCAAACCAGTTGGCTTTAGGGCACTAGGTGTTAAAACACCCTTACAGACTTAATAACTCGGATCTCAGACGTTTTTTTTTTTTTTTTTTTTTTTTTTTTTTTTTTACTCCATTGCTTTTAGATGCTTCTTCCAATTAAACTAGAGCACTAAATATTACAAACTTTTCAATTTAACTCATGTCCGTATGTTACTATATATGTTGATAATACATGTCAACTGAGCATATGAAGATTCCTTTTTAGTCAGTTTTAAGGAGAATTCACAAATTAAATAATTCAAAATGAAATAAACAAAAATTAACTTGTTTCGAAATAGGTTTGAGATACGTCTCAGGAGTGGAAACTCCTTACTCAGCTATCTCTTACCAATTTCACCTTTTTAGTCAAATAAAAACACAAAAAAAAAAACACAAAATATTTTTGTAATTTTTGAAAAATTTTCAATTTTTTTGTATTTTTCGAAAAATTTTGGACTAAAAATAAAAATAACACACAAACTAAAAACAAGGTACTGATCAACTAATTCCCTCCCCCAAACCTAAATAAGACATTGTCCCCAATGTCTTAAACAGTAAAAGGAGAGTTAAGAAGGTTGTACCTGGTTAGCTGAAAATCTACAGGAAATTAAAGGTTAAGATCCAGATTAATCCGACGCCTCTTACCACGATCGTCTTCGAACCAATTTATCTTTGAAAGGATAGGGTCAACTTGTGGTTCATAGGCTATGAGTTGGTCTATTAGATCCGGAGCAGTTCTGGCAGTAAAGAGGAGTTCTTTTAAAGGTTTTGATATGAACCCATTTCTCCGGGCATCATCAAGAAACACACAAAGAAAATCATAAAATCCATCAGCGTTGAACAATCCAAGCGGTTTCTGGTGTATGTTCAGGTTCGCCCAAGATAATACTATAAATATTTCCTCCAATGTACCCAAGCCACCTGGCAAAGCGATAAAAGCATCAGCACGGTTAATCATTTCTACCAATCGTTCAGACATACCTGGCACGATCAGTTCCTCTCCGTTTGATGATCCAATAAGATTTGCCTCTGCCAAGGGTTTTGGGATGATTCCCAAAACATGACTGCCTCCTTCCTGTACAGCCTTTGAAACGATCCCCATTAGTCCAAGATTCCTCCGCCATATATTAAGTGCATATTCCTTGCAGCTAAGACTCGACCCAATTCCTGTGCTGCTTCTATGTATTGTGGCTTAGTTCCAACACTAGTACCGCAAAATACACAGATATTTTCAACTCGTCTTCTTGAAGTGGCTTCCATTTTTATGTATTTCTTCTCAACTCTGGATGCCTTCAAAAGTGCAATGACGGGCTGAATTTATAGTACCTGAAAAGGGTGAGTAAAAATAGCATAAGTATCTTCCAGAGGACGATTAGTAGCGAAATATTATCGTGATACTCAAAAAGGTCTGGATCCTGTCGGAGAAAATTAAAAGAAAACAACAAAACAAATCACAATTATTAGGAAAAGACAAAGAGATATAATATATACATGAATTTACAGCTTGATTAACGTCTATGCGTCAGGGACAAGCTTCCCATCCAATTTTCTTATAAATTGGCAAACAGGGTCTTTTTGAGTCAGATTCCCAAGACTTAACTGTTGTCTTCTTTTCGAAATTGTGTATGTAATTTGCGAATGGCAATGTGAACATATCCACTGGGATGCGTCTCAAGAGTTGAAGATATTTCATCTAAAGACTCCTTACTCAAGCCATCCCTAATGATTTAATTTTGTCTTCGCGATTATCAGACACCATTCCTAAAGAACGACAACGAGTGTTGCAATTAAATCGTGCACATTTAAAACAAACACCCATTTGCTTAGCTCTACGTTTCTTTGCATAGGTGCTTCTTCCAAAACCAGGCAGATGTGAAATAAAAGAGTCAGAAGACTCACCTGCCAATCGGACTCGTGCTTCAATTACCCAACGAATATCATTAGGAATACCATGATTGTCAATAACCTCATCCGTTCCAAGCGAGCTTTGTATACTTTCATCAGAGATTTTTGAGGGAGAGAAGGAAATTGCTTGCGAAGATTTGCGAGAGCTTCTTCCATATTGAAATGACTAATCCTGCAAAAATTAAAACAACAAAAGTAAAAAACACACCAAATCACAATATATACACAAATTGCATGGGTTGCCTCCCTGTGAGCGCTAAGTTTAAAGTCGTCAGCCAGACTTGACTTCTTGAACGTTAAGCTGGATCTAAAAGTGTAACACTTTCTTTTTGTCGCTCAAATGATTCTCCCCAGTAGTGTTTGACACGCTTGTTTTTAACCTTGAAAGTTTTGTTAGCGTCAGGATCATGTATCTCAACGGCTCTATTTGGTAAAACTTTGGTGATCACAAATGAACCTGACCACCGTGATTTTGGCTTCCATGGGAAGAATTTCACCCTTGATTTGTTTAACAGTACCTTCTGCCCTGGTTCCAGTTGTATGCGCACTAACTTCTCATCATGTCTTTTCTTGCCCTTTTCTTTGTACAATTTGGCATCCTCAAAAGGCTGATTGTGAAATTCCTCCAATTCGTTGAGCTGGTGGAACTTTTTCTCTTCTGTTGCTTGTAGTGCAAGAATAGGTTTCTTCAGTACGCAGTGCGCTTTATCTTCAGGCTCCACAGGTAATTGACATGTTTTAAGTTTGTCAGTAGAACTTTGTCTTTCATCAGAGTTCTGAACGGTACTATGTATCACATCAAGTGTGAAACATTCCTCCTTCTTTTCATCATCTGGGAAATTCATGGCCTTGAAAACATTGAATGTTACTGTTGGTTGTAATCTAGGTCCCAAGATCAAACAAGACATGAAATTCATGTGTGAATAAACCAACGAAGATAGCGGAATACTTACATTGGTTGGTTGAGTCGAATCGGCAACAAACAAAGCCCAAAATGCTCATTGGTTTGGCGCCACTGCATGCAGTCCACTGCCTTGCATCTTCTGTTTTTGAGCTGCGAAATGGAGCTCCTAACTTCGTCGGATGGATCCCGGCTCATGGTCGAACATCCCTACCACATTCGCAAGACTCGTAAGTGTGCTAGCACTTGAATTTTCACCATGAAAACCCACTCTAGCTTCCCTTGAACTCACGGTATTTCTGGTTCAAAACCAGTGAAGAAGAACAGTGAGGGCGTGAGGAGAAGAGAAAGAATGAGAGAGATAAAAGTGTTAACTTGTTACCAAAAAGTGTAAAGCCTTTTTCTTTTTATATTTTTCCAAAAATAAAATGATTTATCTTTTTGCTTTAATTCAAAATTAAGCAAAAAGTTGGAGCCAAAAACATAAAGTTTTCCCTCCAAAAGCTTTTAACACTTTTTGTCAACTTTAAGTCATATCAACTTTAATAAAGTGACATGTCTTTGACGCTTGATGCGACTTCCGTCACCGCACTCGAATTTGAAATACGAATGTGCTCGCAATCACACCCAGGCTCGGGTTCGTTAATTCCAAATTAACGATTTTTCCGTCGCGTCGTAATTAAATGATTACGCCTAGCGAATTCATTATTCACGTCGCTAACGAATTAATTCTAAATTAATTCGTTCGCCCGAATTAAAATCTAATTTTAATTCCGCGTCGAAATCTAATTTCGTTTAATATATCGAATATATTAATTTAATTGATTAATTCCAAATTAATCGTTATCTCTCTCTAGACGATATTTTATCCTAGATAAAATATCTCCTTAATTAATCCTAAATTAATTTTCTCTCTCTTCTATATAATCCCAGATTATTCAAGAGTGCGAGTTGTGCGTCATCGGTGGATTATCGGGAAGCGACCCATGAGATCTCCGGATAAGTTGGCAGTAAATACGGTCGTCGGAGTATCCGAATCACGTACGTACCAAGTACTACGTTCTACCGATTTACGAGACAAAGTCGACTCCTAGCAAAGCACCAAGTCTTCCCAATTCTCCGGACATATCGATTTAAGAATATCAAAGATTGTTATCAAGCGAGTATACTAATGTATTGTGCATATCGGCCCAGTATCAGATAGTCACGTGCTAGGGCTGGGCTGGATAAGTGTGTCTGCCCCGTCGAAGCACATATCGGATGTCTGGTAACATAGTCTCTATAATCGGATATTCATGACCTGGTCACAATATCTCGATTGGTTGCGCAACACTCAAGAGCACTAGTACCGGTATCCTGCGTGACATCATCTCTAATATGACTGAAGTGATACATCCGTTTTGACATCACACCCAATACACTACGACTCTCTGATAAACCAGAGTGGTGTACGCAGAACCGGTTAAAGCCTGTACCACCAAGACCAAAGTTTATCGATTATCGTAAGTATAGCGATGTAAGTCTAGGTAAGTCTCCTTCCTATATTCACATATATCCTCTATAGACACACTTACATACTTACACACCTACCTGATTTCGGCCTCCCATAGACACATAGTGATAATACCAATGGGATTCTGAAGGGGTCTATCCAGAGCGAAGCTGTTTCCCGTACATCGGTGAAACACGACTCCTATCGCATTGCATAAGTATCCAATACTTATATATATGAGAACTATGTCGTTGTGCCCTCACAACGCACACAAGTGCAATACTAGCATATTCCGCATTATCGATGTCCAGTCTCGATAATACTACGGCTAGGGATATTTAATTTATCCTTCGGGGACTGATACTGTCTCATATCATTCTCAGTCCAGGAACTACATCATAGGGACCTCTCTCATTTATATATATTTATGGTGATCTAATCAAAAGATGATTACTTATTCTCTTCAAATTCTAAGAGTGCAATTTCCTTGTCACATAGTTAATTTGTTACGACAACACAATGATCTGTGCAAATAGTGACGTTATGGGTCATTTTGTCCAACAGATACTTCTTGGTCCTGTACCCTCATGGTTAATTCTCCTTTTGGTACATCAATAATGGTTCGACCTGTAGCCAAGAATGGTCTCCCAGGATGATTGGCACGTCTGCGTCTTCCTCCATATCAAGGACAATAAAATCTGCTGGGAAATGAATTTGTCAACCTTGACCAGCACATCCTCAACTACGCCTCTCGGAAATACGAGCGTTCTATCAGCAAGTTGCAGTGAGACTGAAGTTGGCATTGTTTCTCCAATCTGTAATTCCTGAAAATAGAGAAAGGCATCAAGTTAACACTCGCACCTAAATCACATAAGCCTTACCAAAGTTATGTTCTCCTATGATGCAAAGAACAGTGAAACTGCCAGGATCTTTCAACTTCAGGGGAAGTTTCCTCTGAATGATAGCACTGCATTCTTCTGATAATGCTATTGTCTCGTAATCTCCCAATCTCCGCTTTCGTGAAAGATATCTTTCATGAATTTGGCATAGGTGGGCATTTGTTCCAACGCTTCTGCAAATGGAATGTTGATATGCAGCTTTTTGAAGATCTCCAGGAACCGAGAAAACTTCTTGTCCAATTTGTTTTCTGAAGACGTTGAGGAAAATGTGGAGGTGGAGTGATCTGTTCTTTTTCCTTTGCTTCTTTTTCCTCCATCTGTTGCTTTGTTTCTTTTGGAACTTCCTCAGCAGCTGTTTTGACTCCAACATCTTTGTTAATTTCAGTACCGCCTTTTTAACATAATGGCATGACATTGCTCCTTCCCAATGTTCCTTGGATTTGGCTCTGTGTTGCTAGGAAGGGTACCTAGCGGTCTGTAACTCTGAGCATTAGCCAGTTGTCCGATTTGATTCTCCAGTGCTTTGATAGAGGCTGAATGGCTTTGAAATATAGTATCATATCTTGCTGCTTGAGAGTCGTGTTTTGCTTCCATCTTTTTCAAGTAGGTCAACACTTCTGTTATTCCTGATTCATTTGCCTGCTCCTGGCCTTTGTTCTGTTGCTGGAATTCAGGTGGATAGTTCTGCTGTTGGCCTGAATTGTTGCTCCATGAAAAATTAGGATGATTCCTCCACCATGGGTTGTAGGTGTTGGAATATGGATTGTTCCATTGTCTGTTGAAATTGTTGACATAATTCTCCGTCTCTTCATGTTGGTTTGACTTGCGGCTCCTCCATATGGTGAACTTGTGGATCCAGTGATGTTCACAACTTGCGTGCTAAGTGTTTCTAGACA
The DNA here is from genome assembly GCA_019454045.1 of Zanthoxylum bungeanum. Classification (NCBI taxonomy): domain Eukaryota; kingdom Viridiplantae; phylum Streptophyta; class Magnoliopsida; order Sapindales; family Rutaceae; genus Zanthoxylum; species Zanthoxylum bungeanum. Next base: position 29,934 of record SKCR01008570.1, read on the forward strand.
TTTGCATATCTGATCCAGCCTGGTATTCACTGCTGTGTTTGCTCCAACTTCATAAATTCCTATAATTCTTTGGATCATGCTCCTTTCTGTTGGCCACAAGGAATTGTTGTTGGCCATTTCTTTGATTAGGTCCCAAGCTTGATCTTCACCTTTTGCCATCAAGGCTCCTCCAGCAGCTGTTGAATTTTTCTAAGGTCCCAAGATCAAATCAAGACATGAAATAATGCGTGAATACATCAACGGAGGTAGCGGAATACTCACATTGATCGGTTGAGTCGATTGGAGATGAACGAAGGCCAAAAACGCACTGCCTTGCTCACCCCACTGCAGCAGCCCACTGCCCTGCAAAACAGAAATGTGAGTGAAGAAACGGAGCTCCTAGCTTCGTCGGATGGATCCCGTCTCATGGTCGAACCTCCCTACCACCTTCGCAAGACTTGTAAGTGTGCTAGCACTTGATTTCTCACCATGAGAAACCACTCTTGCTTCCCTATGTTCACGCCAAAACTGGTTCAAAACAGTGAAGAATAGCTTCTTGTTTGCGTGAGAGAGATGAGAGAATTGAGGAGAGAAAATGTGTTAAGTTCTTAAATGATTTACCAAAATCAATTTATATTTATGCCATAATAATTTATTAAATTAATAATAAAATTATGACACAAAACATGCAATCGCTTAGAGTGTCAAACACTCAATTTCCATGCAATAACATTGAGTGCATTGTACACTATCTACATGCAATGCATTAGAATGACATGTGTCATGTGGGCCCCACACGTTTCCAAATGAAAGTGGGCCCACGTGCACTCACGCGTTCGGGTTCGATATTTCCGAAATACCGAGCTTACGTCGCGACGTTAATTCAATCGAATAATTGCGGCTAGCGAAATTATTATTTACGTCGCTAACGATTAATTCTAAATTAACTCGTTTGCCCGAATTAAAATCTAATTTTAATTCCGCGTCGAAATCTAATTTCGATTAATATATCGAATATTAATTTACCGATTAATTCCAAATTAATCGTTATCTCTCTCTAGACGATATTTATCCTAGATAAAATATCTCCGTAATTAATCCTAGATTAATTTTCTCTCTCATATATATCCCAGATTATTCAAGAGTGCAAGTTATGCGTCATCGGTGGATTATCGGGAAGCGACCCATGAGATCCCCGGATAATCTGGCAGTAAATACGGTCGTCGGAGTATCCGAATCACGTACGTACCAAGTACTACGTTCTACCGATTTACGAGACAAGGTCGACTCCTAGCAAAGCACCAAGTCTTCCCAATTCTCCGGACATATCCATTTAAGAATATTAAGATCTGTATCAAGCGTAGTATACAATTGTATTGTGCATATCGGTCCAGTATCGGATAGTCACGTGCTAGGGCTGGGGCTGGATAAGTGTCTGCCCCGTCCGAAACACATATCGGATGTCTGGTAACTAGTCTCTATAATCGGATATTCATGACCTGGTCATAATATCACGATTGGATGCGCATCACTTAAGAGCACTAATACCGTATCCTGCGTGACATCATCTCCACTATGACTGGAGTGATACTTCCGTCTCGACATCACATCCAATACACTACGACTCTCTGATAAACCCAGAAGTGGTGTACGCAGAACCGGTTAAAGCCCTGTACCACCAAGACCAAAGTCTATCGATTATCGTAAGTATTAGCGATGCAAGTCTCAGGTTAAGACTATACACACCTACCTTGATTTCGGCGGCCTCCCATAGACACCTAGTCATAATACCAATGGGATTCCGAAGGGTCTATCCAGAGCGAAGCTGTTTCCCGTACCATCGGTGAAACACGACCTCCTATCGCACTTGCACAAGTATCCAATACTTATATATATGAGAACTATGCCGTTGTGCCCTCACAATGCACACAAGTGCAATACTAGCCTATACCGCATTATCGATGTCCAGTCTCGATAATACTACGGCTAGGGATATTTAATGATTAATCCTTCGTGGACTGATACTGTCTCATATCATCTCAATCCAGGAACTAATCATAGGGACCTCTCTTCATTCATATATCTATGGTGATCTAATCACAAATGATGAGAGTGCAATTTCCTTATCACATAGTTAATTTGCTACAACAACACAGCGATTTTGATTTGTAACTGACATATTTCATAAACGAAATATAAAGTTATCAACAAGCATCTTCAAAATGGATTTACCATGGCAACAGGTAAAAGGGTTGAACCGTTATTAACACAATGTTGATAACGATACCTTTTTCGTCAAAAGCCTAGCTTTGTACGTTGGTATGTTGCCTTCCATGTATGTCTTCCTTGAAGACGTTTAACGTACCATAGGCACAATGCCTTATGGTACAACAACTAGTATCCAAAATACTTGTTATACATGGAATCCATTTCGGATTCATGGCACTTTGTCATAACAGAGAGTCGATACCTTGTATCACTTCCTCAAAACGTAGTCGGATGGTACACCTCCATAAGATTGACATCTTTATGAGGTTAGAGCAGAAACCCATACCCTAGGTTGTTTTCTGACTCTATCCGATCTACGAGTTTCTTGTGTATTTTGAAGGTTAATGGTATAGTTTCATCATAGATGAACTATTTGTGTTCCATTAAGGACTTCGTGCCTTGAACAGTATTACTCCGATTTTCATCGAGTATCACTATCCTCCCACTGACCACTGCATATCGGTATTTCTCTCAGGAAAACCGCATGGTGAGCAACAATCACATTGTTCTCATGTGGGATTTATAAGTACTATACTTAAGGTTTCCCTTAGGATAACCTATATTGGCACTTATCCAATTTGGGTCTTTTAGTTTGGTATCATCCAAACGTCATGCCTGGCATACCCAAATTATCAGGAATGAGAAACCCCGTTTCTTCCCTGTTCATATCCTATATGACATCTGTCAAACAGATTTCATGGAACCTTATTCTAAATAAGTTTTGCACTGTTAATACATATCCTGTAGAAGGAAATAGTAGCTCAGAGCGACTCGTGATAAACCTTATCATGTCCAACAAAATTCGGTTTTAGTTCAGACACACCGTCTAACTGACGTGTCTCGGGAGGAGTCCTCACATGAAAGAACATCGTACTCTTTCATTTATATATGAAACTTACTGCTTAAGTATTTTCCATTTCGGTCTTACCGTGGCGGAATAACACTATAGCCGATCTGTTTGTTTTCTTCATGTCGAAACTTCAAAAGTTTCCGATCTGTGTTCTTCAAAAGAAACACATAACTACAACGTGATGCTACATCCGTTAAGGTCACGAAATATTCATTGTTCACATCTAGCCTAGCTAGATATGGGCCCACTTTATTCACCATGAATAGGGCTAACAGATCGGTGGCCCTTTTACTATTACCAAGTAAATAATATTTTAGGTATTTCTCTAATAAACTAGATTCGTAGACCTTATTTGAATAATCAAATCAGTCCTAGTATCCACTCTTCAAAAGTGTGGATATACGAGTCTTGTTTAATTGAGTCATAGACAACAATGCCACAAATAAGTCTCCATTGATCAAATCAATTTAAGCTATTTATTTGTCATTTTATATGTTTGAGAATTTATTATATTCAAAATATAAATTCTGTTATTTACATCCAATGTATTTATCTCAGTATCATCTTTATATAATGAAACACTTAGTGTTCTAGAATATAAAGGTTTTATCCGCATCGGATTGAACACTGATATAGAGATAATGTCTCTAGTCAAACTAGTTACATTATAACATTTCCTAATTTAAGTACATACCCAAAGGGTAGTTCCTAAACTTAGGTATCTACGGTCGAAACAGCGACTTTTGTCCCGTTTCCAATTCGCAGAGAAATCTCGGCTTGAAGCCAGTATCCAGCTCACAGCGGATTCTGAACATCAATACATATATGTATTATGTACCACACTAAGTATTTAAAATCCAATTTCAATACTACTAGTAAACATAACTTTGACAAATATTTTTAAAGTTAGAGCCTCGCCCTATCTTTAATTCCTTCGTGTCTTCCATATCCAAATGGTAGTCGCTACAGGATATGTCAATTATCCTTTTCAATATTTCACAAACCTTTGGCCAAGCCTTGGGTTTCGGAATATCGAAACGATGTGCACCTTGTGCTACATGCCCAATTGCAAACTTTGACTTTTCTCCACTAGAATAGTCAATTAATTGCAACTTTAATACTTTTAAATCTAAAGATAGATTTATTATAAGTATATTAATTAAGCACTAAAGTCATCATCACATAAATCTTCCAAGACTTTATGCTCTACTATTTGCTTAATAATGGGCTTAGTCATAATAAGTTATTTTATCAAATAAATTAACCTATTATTAATTCCCAATTGAAAATTAAATCATTTAAAACATTTAATCCAAGGATTATATATTTTAAATATTTAACTTTTTAAATTCTTTCTTGATTTCAATAGTCCAACTATTTAATCAATTTTAATAAAGGTACTATTTATTATAATGATTACAATAATCCAATTATTTAATCAACTATAATTTTAATATTGATTACTATAATCCAATTATAAAATCAACTATCATTTAATTCAATTATATTGATTACTATAATCCAATTATAAAATCAACTATATATTGAATGAGTTTGTATATAGTCCAACTATATATTTTTAAAACAACATAAAATATTAGTCCGACTAATACTTTTGATTAATGTGACGAGTAAAAAATAGATGAGCGCGTTTAGCGAGTATTCGAACGAATGTTGCAAATTCAATACTTGCCTCCCACTATTTTTCATCGAGCCCTAACCCTCTGTCGAGTACTCGGGAAACCGTGTTTCCTAGTGGGCTAGGATCCCGTTAAAGTATCACACAATCTTGACTTTGGCCAACAAATTGTTTGATAGTTAACTAGGTAGATCTCGAAGATCAATTGGATCCCATCCAACTCCTAGATCCAGTAGGTGGACATCCAAGTCCCAACATATATCTTATATATGCCTATATATCGAATATATACCCTAACCATTTTCCTCTGAATCAACTAGGCCTTGGCTTTGGCACAAAAACCTAGTGATCCCAGTCAAGCGCGGACCATTGACATGGAAGCCTCGTAATCAATGTCAATGGACAAGAAGTGGTCTTGACTTTGGCCAAACAAAACCACAACTTGGACACGACACCGATATGGAACAAAGCCTCGTGATTAAAACACATCTTTGACGGACAAGGGCTTGACTTTGGCCAACAACCCCTGCCAATCTCGGATCTTGAGTAAGAATCACTCAATGGAAGGAAAATAAACGCTTGATATTTAACGAGGGTTTTTCGCGTGCAAATTGGCTACCAATTTAATTATCTTTGTTAAGGTCTCATCATCATACACCCTTAAACATGCATTCTAAATACATAATAAAGCGAGTATGAAAATAAATAATAATGATATACGGATGGATACTTTACACATTGATCCTAGATCAAATCTCTCCCTTTCTCACTCAAGCTAGCACTGTACTACTTCTACCCGTTACACTACACTTCTAAAGAAACCTCATGTACATAGAGGGGAATAGGTGAGAAGAGAATACAAAGAGAAAGAAGGTGATAAGGCTGGACACGCAGGTCCAATTTAATAAATCGAATTTATTACAACAATTTCTAAAATTGCCCACCCAACTAAATCCATCCGATATACATTATTCATTCAACACAATCATGTATTCACACACATAAGCATGCTATCAATCAATCTAATCAAATTAATTAATCTGATAATTAAGTGATCATCCAATGTTCAAACAACGATTTGATTTTGTTCGAGTCAAACTCGTTTTTGCGAATAAGTACTTAATGTACGAATTCATGAATTAAATTAAACTACATCATTAAATCTAATTTAACATGTATTTAATACTAATTCACTATTCAATTCTAGATTAAATATTACACTTTTATTTAATAAACCTTTTACGATTTAAATTCCAAATCTAATCGTAACGCGTCTCAAAGACCGATTAACGTCCAACGTCAATTCAATTAAAGTCCAATGGGCTTTTGATTGATTTCTTAAGGCGTGGACTTTTGGTCAACTCGGGTCAAACCGATAACCAAAGTCCAATCCGGGATTTACCCCATAAGCCCATAAATCAATCTTGGCCCATTAGGCCCAATTGAACTTTAAAGGTTCATTAAGTCGCATTTGGGCTTTATGGTCAAGGTTTTGGGCCCAATTGGATCCAATCCACTTGGCCTAAACCAAACTTGATAAATCAAGCCCAAAAGGTCCAAATACAACATTAAATTCTAATTTCCAAAATTAGGCCCAATTAATTAAATCCAAAAATCCAATTTTCACAATTTAATTACCAAAAGTGCATTATATGATTAATCAACTAAATCAACATTTCCAAAACACTAAATTAGTCCAATTAATCATACTTAATTCATTATTACATGTCAAACACACATAATGAAAAATCAAACCCATTAACATGCTTTAAAGGTCTCGGCCAAGGGAGTGATTTCCTGTCTAATTCGGTTTCAATCCAATTAATCCGCAATCGACATTAAATACATATCCCGAATGATTTCCAATACATCCAATTATCAAAATCAAAATTTACCAAGACATTAGGGCATATATACCAATTCGGCCAAGGTAAGATTTTGGGGATTTTGTCCAATTCGAAATCCAATCCAATTCGATTCCAATTAACATCAACCTAATCGATTCTAACTCATCAAATGAATTAAAAATCAAAAAATCCAAGACATTAGGCCATGGCATTAATTTTGGGGAAAATAATTCCAAATCATTTTTCATCAAATTAGTCCAACCAAAATGAAATTTAACATGTTATAAGCATACTTAAACAATCAATTTATTCAAATCATGCTCAACAAACATTTACCCAAATTTTAAACCCTACAAATTTCATGCTTGCAACATTAGCTCTTGATGCCATTGTTGAATTTTTCTAAGGTCCCAAGATCAAATCAAGACATGAAATAATGCGTGAATACATCAACGGAGGTAGCGGAATACTCACATTGATCGGTTGAGTCGATTTGGAGACGAATGAAGGCCAAAAACGCACTGCCTTGCTCACCCCACTGCAGCAGCCCACTGCCCTGCAAAACAGAAATGTGAGTGAAGAAACGGAGCTCCTAGCTTCGTCGGATGGATCCCGTCTCATGGTCGAACCTCCCTACCACCTTCGCAAGACTTGTAAGTGTGCTAGCACTTGATTTCTCACCATGAGAAACCACTATTGCTTCCCTATGTTCAAGCCAAAACGTGTTCAAAACCAGTGAAGAATAGCTTCTTGTTTGCGTGAGAGAGATGAGAGAATTTGAGAGAAAATGTGTTAAGTTCTTAAAATGATTTACCAAAAATCAATTTATATTTATGCCATAATATTTATTAAATTAATAATAAAATTATGACACAAAACATGCAATGGCTTAGAGTGTCAAACACTCAATTTCCATGCAATAACATTGAGTGCATTGTACACTATCTACATGCAATGCATTAGAATGACATGTGTCATGTGGGCCCCACACGTTTTCAAATGAAAGTGGGCCCACGTGCACTCACGCGTTCGGGTTCGATATTCCGAAATACCGAGCTTACGTCGCGACGTTAATTCAATCGAATAATTGCGGCTAGCGAAATTATTATTTACGTCGCTAACGAATTAATTCTAAATTAACTCGTTTGCCCGAATTAAAATCTAATTTTAATTCCGCGTCGAAATCTAATTTCGATTAATATATCGAATATATTAATTTACCGATTAATTCCAAATAATCGTTATCTCTCTCTAGACGATATTTTATCCTAGATAAAATATCTCCGTAATTAATCCTAGATTAATTTTCTCTCTCATCTATATATCCCAGATTATTCAAGAGTGCAAGTTGTGCGTCATCGGTGGATTATCGGGAAGCGACCCATGAGATCCCCGGATAATCTGGCAGTAAATACGGTCGTCGGAGTATTCGAATCACGTATGTACCAAGTACTACGTTCTACCAATTTACGAGACAAGGTCGACTCCTAGCAAAGCACCAAGTTCCCAATTCTCCGGACATATCCATTTAAGAATATTAAGATCTGTATCAAACGTAGTATACAATTGTATTGTGCATATCGGTCCAGTATCGGATAGTCACGTGCTAGGGCTGGGGCTGGATAAGTGTCTGCCCCGTCCGAAACACATATCGGATGTCTGGTAACTAGTCTCTATAATCGGATATTCATGACCTGGTCATAATATCACGATTGGATGCGCATCACTTAAGAGCACTAATACCGTATCCTGCGTGACATCATCTCCACTATGACTGGAGTGATACTTCCGTCTCGACATCACATCCAATACACTACGACTCTCTGATAAACCCAGAAGTGGTGTACGCAGAACCGGTTAAAGCCCTGTACCACCAAGACCAAAGTCTATCGATTATCGTAAGTATTAGCGATGCAAGTCTCAGGTTAAGACTATACACACCTACCTTGATTTCGGCCTCCCATAGACACCTAGTCATAATACCAATGGGATTCCGAAGGGTCTATCCAGAGCGAAGCTGTTTCCCGTACCATCAGGTGAAACACGACCTCCTATCGTACTTGCACAAGTATCCAATACTTATATATATGAGAACTATGCCGTTGTGCCCTCACAATGCACACAAGTGCAATACTAGCCTATACCGCATTATCGATGTCCACTCTCGATAATACTACGGCTAGGGATATTTAATGATTAATCCTTCGTGGACTGATACTGTCTCATATCATCTCAATCCAGGAACTAATCATAGGGACCTCTCTTCATTCATATATCTATGGTGATCTAATCACAAATGATGAGAGTGCAATTTCCTTGTCACATAGTTAATTTGCTACAACAACACAATGATCTGTGCAAATAGTGACGCTATGGGTCATTTTGTCCAACAGCAGCAGCATCGATTGTGGTTCTCATTATTCCAGAAAGTCCATTGTAGAAGGTCTGAACTTGTAGCCATTTTGGAATCTCATGGTGAGGACATTTCCGGAGTAAATCTTTGTACCTTTCCCAAGCTTCGCAGAGGGATTCTGAATCTTGTTGTACAAAGGATGTGATGTCATTCCTCAATTTTCCGGTTCTGGCTGGTGGAAAGTACTTTGTAAGAAATTTGGTGGCTAAAGTGTTCCAAGTTGTGATAGAACCTGCTGGTAGTGAATGTAGCCAAGCTTTAGCTCTGTCCTTCAGGGAATATGGAAAAACTCGCAGTCTCATTGCTTCTTCTGATACTCTGTTGTAGTTAAAAGTGCCGCAACTTCCAGGAAGTTGCTGATGTGGGAATTAGGATCTTCAGTTGCATTCCCCCCGAACTGAACTGACTGCTGAATCATCTGAATGCATGTTTTGATGTCACACGCATTTGCTGGTAAGGGAGGAAGTACAATACATGAAATGAGTCTGTCAACCACCAGAATGGTTCAGTCTCGAATGGGAATTGGTGGTGCAACGTTCAAAGGTTCAGGTTCCATGTTGACTAAAGCTTCTTGGCCTTCTCGCCTTTCCCTTCTCAACTGTCTGATGGTTCTTTCAATTTCTGGGTCAAGCGGTCGGAGTTCAAAGCTTCTGGTTCGTCTCATGTAGTTTCTGAGAACCTGAAACACAAGAAAACAAAACAATAAGTAAAAAAAAAATTAGATACAAGTAACGTATCTAACCCCTAAACTAATAGTAAAAGATAAATAAGTCCCCGGCAACGGCACCAAAAACTTGACCGGCGTAAACACACACGTATAACGCAAGCGCACGTATCGTTCAAGTAGTATAAAAATATCGATCCCACGAGGACTTAATTCCTACTGTTATTATTAATTGTTGAATCTATTTATTTACAAATATCTAATTAAATGGAGAAGAGAATGATTGTTTGATTGGTTGAATGTGGTTTTACAAAATAAATAAATAAAAGACAAAAGAAAATACTAAGGAAAATAACAAAAGACACAAAGATCTAGGGTCGTGAATCATTCTAATATCATTTAAAAGATGAAGTGGTTATTTTAAGTTTGTGTAATAAATCAGTTTACTAACCTGGAACACTAAATTATGCAAAAGCCTCTGTCGATGGTCAGACGCAAATACCCAGTTTAACCCAATTGAACCATATGTCTATGTCAACCAAATTATCTGGATTCATTAAGTTTAAGTTCCAATTATGGCTACCCCCGCCCGACAGGTATATTCCTATCCTGTAAGGAAATCTATTAAAGGGTTATCTATCCTCAAGGAAGATCGTGAGCTATTAAGTCTAAGGCTGAAACCTAAAATCTCTATGTCTAGTTCATTTTAGATTTACCACATCAATCTTATTGGTGATCAGACAACAAGAAGCATTAAGCTTAAGACTTAATAAGAAAACCTTTAAATTACCCAAACTATAAAATAACCCCTTATAAACCGGTGATATTAGAATTCATCTCAACCCCAGATAACTAACACATAACTAGGCTAGTAACAACTTAAAAGTAAAAGACATAAAGTAAAAATACTGAAAAGTAAAAGACATAAAGTAAAACTGAAAAGTAAAATAAAATAAAATGCTAAGGTAAAAGGAATTACTTTTACTACTACTAATTTAGATATCTCCCATAAAATAATATATAAACTTGTGATAATAATACCAACCGACCATATAGGCGGTATCCTAATTAAGTCAAATTAAGTCCAACCAGCCATAAAGGCGGAACCAAAATTAAATTGCCAACCGACCAATCTGGCGGTATCCTTTATTAGTCAGGTTTAAACCAGATTAAAATGAATTACCAACCGACCAATCTGGCGGTATCCTTTTTAAGTCAATATTTTAAATAGTGAATATATTATTTTTAAGGGAGATTAATCTAAATAGTAACAGTAAAAGAATTACCTTTCACCCTAGCTAGAGAAGTTACCTCCTCATGGTAAATAGTAAAAACTGTAAAAAGTAAAAAGTAAAAATTAAATTACTATTATTACAAAACGTAATTAAAATTATTTACAAAACTAAAAACTAAAAATAAAAAAAACTAAAAAAACTAAAGAATCTAGAGAGAGAAACTCTCTCTTTAGAAGGAATTGAAGAGAGAGGAAGGTGCAATGAATTCTGAAATCTCGAGCTCAATTTATAGGCCTCGGTAGGATCCAGCGTCGCGACGCCAGGTCCTCAACGTCGCGACGCCGGATTTGTCGACGTGGCACGCTCTGGTTCGCTGGTTTGAAGATTCTGGATAAGATGATAAGGTGACACGTGGCAGAGTTGTTGAGCTTCAATTATTGTGACACGTGGCGGCTGCTGATTGGTCGCTGAGATTATTATCCGCCACGTGTCAGAGAAGGATAGGATACTCAATTATTGATGCTGACGTGGCGCTGACGTGGCGGTGAGGTGGCGACGACGTGGCGACACGTTGGAAAGAGACTGTCGGCACCGTAGAATTGCGACACGTGTCGCTTCCTGATTGGCTGATGAGGATGTGGCACGACACGTGGCAATTTGACTCGTTGACTTGCTGACGTGGCTGATGACATGGCGGTGACATGGCGACACGTGGCGATGATGACTGTCGGCACCGTAGGATGCTGACAGGTGGCACGGCGCATGTTAGCAGATCGGCTGTGATGGTGACACGTGGCACGGCGCATTTTAGCAAAGTCAAACTTTTCTCAGATTCTGATTTGTGGACCCGGCGCACGTTAGCGCTGTTCGGCGCATTTTATACGTCGCGACGCGGAAGTATGGGCGTCGCGACGCGAAAAAGACCAAAATATCCCTATTGACGCATTTTTGTCCGTTTTTGCCCCAAATTGCCTCCAATGCTTTCCAAACTTTATTTTATCTACAAAATAACACAAAACATATCAAAACGTTCACAAAACTCAAGAAACTATACAAAATATTAGGTTAAATGAGTGGGAAATAGTGATATAAATACCACTCATCAAGCGTCACTACCCCATGGCTCGCATTTTTTAGGAATAGCTCGGGTAAACCGGACCTAGTGATGTTTCTCCCCCTACGAGTCAGCTGGTGAGTCCTGTTGAGTACCATCAGACCACCTAGCTTAGGTTTGGCCGAACGGCGCCCTTGATTACAGACGTCTTGGGTAAACCAGACCTATGGATGTTTCTCCCCCTACGAGTCGGCTGGTGAGTTCCGTTGAGTACCATCAGACCACCTGGCTTGAGTTTGGCCGAATGACGCCCTTGATTACAGGAATCTCGGGTAAACTGGACCTAGGTAGGTTTCTGCCCCTACGAGTCGGCTGGTGAGTCCCGTTGAGAACCACCTAGGGAAGGCACACACGGGGTGTCCATATCCCCCGTGGGGATTTTCCTGACCGCCCGGATCGGCACATCCATAGCCTGGTTAGCCAGGACACTGAATTTTAAGGTTTAGAATTGTGTTTTAGGGGCCTCGAGTAGGACGCTGCCTCTGAGCACCCGAGTTGTTGTTTTTTACTTCTTGAATTTTTACATGGGGAATGTGTTAAGTCACCTCCATTTTCTATTAACTTCACTTTGATCCGATCTTTGTTTTTCACTGGGCTGGTAAGGGGACGCCCGAGCCAGGACCAGCAGAGCTTCTGAGGTTGAAAATCTTCCCTCATGTAAGTCTCAAATGTTCCACCAGCTCGGGGCCAGATTCATTCCGCCGTGTCTGTAATGTTCCAACCGCTCGGGGCCGGATTCGTTCCGCCGTGTCTGTAATGTTCCACCCACTCGGGGCTGGATTCATTCCGCCGATGCAAATGTTCCACCAGCTCGGAGCCGAATTCCTTTTGCCGTGTCTATAATGTTCCACCCGCTCGGGGCTGGATTCGTTCCGCCGATGCAAATGTTTCACCAGCTCGGGGCTGAATTCGTTCCGTCGTGTCTGTAATGTTCCCTCGATGCAAATGTTCCACCAGCTCGGGGCTGGATTCTTTCCGCCGTGTCTGTAATTTTCCACCCGCTCAGGGCTGGATTCGTTCCGTCGATGCAAATGTTCCACCAGCTCGGGGCTGGATTCATGCCGCCGTGTCTGTAATGTTCAACCTGCTCAGGGCTAGATTCGTTCTGCCGATGCAAATGTTCCACTAGTTCGGGGCCAGATTCGTTCCGCCGTGTCTGTTATGTTCAACCCGCTCGGGGCTGGATTCATTCCACCAATGCAAATGTTCCATCAGTTCGGGGCTGGATTCATTTTGCCGATGCTCTGCTCCTCCATCAGCTCGGGTTGGGGTGAATCCCACCGAGTCTATTTCTTTGGTATAAGGACATAACATTCCCCCAAAGCCAAGTGTTCTTCTCAGCTAGGGGTTGGGGTGAATCCCACCGAGTCTATTTCTTCGGTCTGGGGACGCAAAATCCCCAAGAGCCAAATATTCTTCTCACCTCAGGGTCGGGTTATGTCCCACCGAATGCATTTGATCTCGGCTCGGGGACAGATTGTTAACTCGAAGTCGGACTCAAAATTGGCCGAGTGCCATATCACATTGGGATGTGGGAGGGCAAGTCAGAAAATCTGAAGCCAAAATAAGCTAAGTATAAAGAGTATAACGGAAAATATTTGAGATAAGTGCTTAAAAGGGAGAGTTACGATTGTCGTTAAAAAAAGAAATTTATTGTCTGAATTTACATGGGGCCCCCTTTGGGTCACCCCCATCAATCGGCCCGCCCAGGAGCAGCTGTTTCTTCTTGTACAGGCCCAGACGGCTGAACGACTGGTACAAGCTCGGCGGGAGGAACTTCAGTTTCTGTTTGGGAGGGGAGAGCGGCTGCGGCCTCAGGTATTTTAGGGGCAAGAGCCACGAGTTGGATTTCTTCAGGGGTCGGAGACAGGAGAACAGTTGATACAGGTTCCAGATCCTGGATTTCCTACGAATAGAGGGCAAGTAATTTTCGGGCCTCTTCCGCGGAGAGTTCTCCATTACAATAGCGGATGGCCGTGTGGATCGGCTCCATGTTAACCTCGGGCATCGGGATTGGAATGATCCCGGCATAATCTTCGACCCCCTTGAGCTGAGCGCTCTCCAGCTCTCCTACCAATGCAACCTCCCTCTGTAGCCGTTCGGCCTCCCTCGTTTGCAGTTCGGCCTCCATCTTCTCCAAGTCAACCTCTCTTTTTTTCAACTCCTCGAGAACCTGATCTCTCTCTTCGACTGTCCTCCTCAGCTTGGCCTCAGTATCACCCAACTCCCACCCCAGGTGTTTACTCTCAGCCAGAGCAGCCTTCCGGTTCTTTTTACCAGTTTCGACATTCTTCTTGGCCAGATTAGACGCATTACGAAAGGATTCATTCAGTTTGAGGGCCTCATCTCTGACCCTCTCCAGAGCCTTGATTTTTTCATCTTTTTTTGCCAGCTCAGCCTCTCTTTCTGAAAGCTGACTCTGAAGCCTTTGAGCCTGGCCTCCCTCAGATAGAAGACTCAAGAGAAGGTCTTTGTTCTTGGCCATAAGATAAGTTATATGTAAGAATAAAGGAAAAAATCAGCACAATAGCTAAGTAAAGATACAGAACAAGAACGAGAAGTTCATTACCCTGGCCATCTGGGAACAGAACTCTGTCACCATGGCCTCAGGAGAAACATCTTCGTATTTCAGGATCTCCTCAGAAGGAATTGCTTCGTCCAGCTGATTGAATGCCGACACGAGGTGGAAAGTAACTTCTCGGATTTTTTCACTAAGGTCGTCCGGTCCGAGTACCACGATGCATTTTCCTTTCATTGAGGGGTTCTCTGCAGCTCTAACCTCTCTCCAGACAGCCTGCCTTCTGATCAGAGGTTGTTCCTCCACCTCCCCTTCTTCCTGCTCAGGACCCTCTGATCCGGTCAGACGCTTTCGTTTGCTGACAGATCTAGATTGTCCAGAGGGGCGGGTTTCTGACGCCGGGGCCGCCCTTGGAAATAGGACTGTAGATTGATCAGAAGGGCAGATCACTGCTTTTGTTTTGTCTTTAGCCTCCACCACGACCACCTTTTTTCGGGAAGTTCCCGCTCCACTTGGCCCGGGCCCCTTCGTCAGGTCTTGGATTCGGCCAAGGACATTGGGTTTCCTCGACATTCCTACCAAGTAAAAAGTAAAGAACACGATCAGTTCAGAAATTCAGAAGATTTCAAGGCATTTACGGGTCAAACAAGCAAAAGGCAGAGTCAGAAAGTCAGTAAAAGCCTACCCAGCCACCTTGGGACCTGTGGAGGTGGGCTCCGGACAAGCCCTGACTCCAAGAAGGAAGAGTCATTGATTACCCTCCTCCAGTGGCTGGCGTAGCTCCGGGCCACCTTTATCCTAGAACGGACCACATGGATAACCTTGGGAGGATCCCTCCAGCAGGCTGAGAAAGGTTAGAGAGTTAGTATCTTGGCATGAAAGTTAAGAAAGAAAGAGAAATTGAGACATCAGGTCCTAACCTCCCGCTCTGAAGATATCAGGGACTTCAGTCATCTCCGGAAACACAGACAAACTATGGATCTTTAAAATTTTGGTTAGTTTGAGGAAGGTCTTTGATGAGGGCAGGGACGTCAGCATATGAAGAGAGGTAACACCAACCGTGGTGTGTTTTTGGGTTGGCCTTCAACTGGTAGAGTCTCTTCAACTCCTCAAAAGACGGTTCCCCGAGGCCTGCTTTGTGCTAGATCACGTGCACACCCGCCAGAATTCTCCAGCTATTCAGATTCAGTTGGCAGGGAGCAATCTCCATCCTGGCCAGCATCCCCGTGAAGTATGGTTGGATAGGCAGCCGAAGACCGCACTCAAAGAAGGAATGGAGAAGGGCAACCGAGCCTTCGTCAGGTTAGCTCGCCCGATCGCATTAGTCAGGGACATCCAGAGCTATGCCAATCTGGACCTCGTACTGCTGCCGAAGCACAGACAAGGCTTCTCCAGTGATAGTGGAAGGCCGATTCATGTCCAAAGCCGAGTTACCCAGCTCTCCAGGCTCAGGGTCTTTTCGGGGGACTTTTGGTGATAAGAGTCATTTTTTATCCCAGGAGGAGTAGGAGTAGTGTCGAAGTCCTCTATGCTGGGTGCCCCCGAGCTTGAGGAGGTTTCTGCAGTGCGATGAGGCTGAGTTTCTATGGGTTTGGCCGAAGAGGATACAACATCAGACATGTCTAACAGTCGCCGTGAGGTGCAAGGTCAGTCAGTGGTAAGCTCAAAGTATCACAGGCTCAAAAATTATTCTAGCTACCGATGATATGTGCCTATAATCTCTAAGTGCCCTAGCAATAGCCACAAACAACAAGTCTCTCCCTAAAACACATACCACGAAGCACGAAAAACCAAAGACCCGAAACATATACATTATACCCCAGCACATATCCTACCACCAGAGAACACAAGTACATAACATCTCACACCCAATCAGAAACAAGAGTCACAACACAGAATGAGGAGATAAACACTCCAAGAAAACAAGAAGAATCAGCAATAGCAAGTAGAAAGTCTGAAATAGCCAAACAGCGATGATAAAAACTACAACTAAAGAGAGAAGGTCGGGCAAAAAACTTACTTGGTTTGGGAAGAAGAGTCAGCGGTTGATCTAGATGGATGAAAGTCTGCTGGTCTCACGAACAATGTAGCTTTTACAGTTAGGGAGTTGTAGGTTTCGTAAAAGGAAAAAAATGAGCTTTGTGTGGGAACACAGGAACTGGGCGACGCATGCTGTCCCGGGCTCGCAGCCCGGTCGGGAGTACGGAGTAGCCACGGGGGACTAAACCGGAGGATAATGGAGTCGCCACCCGGTGTGAACCGGGAAAATGAGATTTAAGGCCGCACTCACCCCTCGCAAGGGAGGACCTCAAACCATTGGGTTCGGAATGGTCCCTTACTTATGCTACTTGTAATGACAGGATTTATGTAATAATTTAATCAGGCTTAAGTAGCACTTATTTCCAAGAGTATCATGCTTCTACATTCACGGGTACAAAATAAAACTTATACATACATTTCACATATAGCTCACATCTAAGAACACATGCCTGAAAATACCTCAAAGTAACAACGAACATACAACTTCATTCAGCATATCATATTCATGAAAAACACAAGCATACATAATAACAGCACAAGCATACATGTGAGCACTTTTCCAAGTGATACGTGGAATTGTATCCCAAGTACAGACCGCATTACCGTCCATTCGGAATCGGCTACGGAATTTATGTCTGGGTTTCCATCCGATATATCACAAGAAATAATACTCCAAAGTCATCATGGCATAAGTATATGACTCGTAATGCGTTAAATCAAGACTAAGGCAAATGACGCAACTAATGGAATAAACATGCTTTTCATTATTATGTGCACAAAGATAAGAATGACTATGTGTGGTTCAATAAAAAAATTACCTAAGAAACAATTATACATGGCATGTGATGAATATGTCTCAGTTCAGTGTGTTCGCGTTCGTGTAGCGTTCGTAAACGCGTTCGAACGGTAAACAGAAGGTTCGCGTTCGTATGGCAATGAAACAGACTGCTCACGTTCGTATGGCGTTTGTTAACGCGTTCGAACGGAAATGAAACAGACTGCTCACGTTCGTATGGCGTTCATGAACGCGTTCGAACGGAAATGAGACCTGATGCATGATAAGGAAAAATGCATGCGCGTTCGAGTTGCGTTCGTAAACGCGTTCGAACGGGAACAGACCTGATGCATGAAATGGGACGCAATATATAAACAAGAAAATAAAAGGGGCGCGGCGAAGTACTACCGTAAAGGTGGCCTTTTGGGGCTCTTGGTCTCTCAAAGAGAGGACCTTTAGACCAACATACTAAGCCCATGCGCGTCACATCACAACACATGAAATAAAGACAACAAAAGTGTAGGACTTCGTATGCCCAATTGAACGTACATTCAACCCAAACACACTTCGTCCAGCGCGGCGAATTAGTGTCACAAAGGTGGCCTTTTAGGCTCTTCGTCTCTCAGATAGAGGACCTTTGGACTAACTCACTAAGCCCATGCGCTCGATCGCATCATGCATACAAAAATAGAGCCAATCATATCAAAACCAAGTATGCCCGATTGAACACATCTTACATCCAATCCGAACACACATCAACCGGCGCAGAAAACACATCGTGGTAAAGGGTTTTAAAAAACCCTCCCCATAAGGGATCTTTCATTCCACTTACTAAGCCCATGCGCTTGATTGAACCATTAAAAAAGATAAAGACAATAATATCAAATAAGTATGCCCGATTGAACGTATCTTGCATCCAACCGAACACACATCAACCGGCGCGGCAAAGCATAGTGGTAAAGGGCTTTAACCCCTCCCGATAGGGGATCTTTCATTCCACTTACTAAGCCCATGAGCTCGATTGAATCATGCATAAATAAACAACATACAGAATTCAAGTGACGAAAAATAACAAAAGCAACACAAAACAAAAGAGGGTGCCGTTTACTCAAGCGGTACGTGGAGTTATGTCCCGAGTACTGATCATATTACCGTCCATTCGGAATCGGCTATGAAATTTATGTCCGGGTTTCCATCCGATATACCGCGAGAGTTGACACGTCTCTCATTTTATTCCACAGCCACAACACACTACATCTCATAATTCATGCATATTTATCTACTCAAGGGCCACAACATGCATTTCAACATGACAATTATGCAAGTAATATTTAATAAATAATACAAAAAAAATGAGTGTGAAAGATACCCTCAGGTCTAACCTTTTTGCCAACTTTCAGACTTGCGTTTCACGGACGTCGGAAGGGTACAGCTCCTCAACTTCTCCGGTTCACTGGTTTAGCATCCTAGCTCACTGCTTTGCTGTTTTGCTTGCGGTTCGAACTCCGTTCTACTCCTGTTCGGCCTCTGTTTTGCTGCTCACTGCTCAGGCCACCTGTTTTGACGTTTCAATGAACTGTTCCAAGTTTGTGTGGGTTCTTAGTGCAGTTGTGTGTGACTATTTTTAAGATTATGAATGCAGTTTTTATGTTACTGTTTTTAAGGTTTTTAGGGACTGTTTTAAGAGGATTTGGGCTGCTGTTTTAAGGTGATTCAGGGCTGTTTAGGCGTGTTTTAGGGGGGTGCAGCAGGTGGGCTGTGTGTGGCGTGAATGTGGCTTTTGTTTTGGTGGTTATTTTTGGTGGTGTATAGGCGTTTAGGGGGCTGGTTTTTGAGTGTTTATTAAGGGTGTTCTGGATTCGGCTAATGGTGAGTTTGGTTTGTTTTGGATTCGGCTATGGTGGTTGTTAGTGCTCTTGTTGTCTCGGCTATGGAGGAGATCGTTAGGGCTCTTTGTTCTCTTTTTGTGTATATGTGAAGTGTCTTGATGTCTTGGGCGTGTATTAGAGAGAGTGGAGAGATGGAGTGGCTAGGTTAATGCATGTTTATATAGAAGAGAGCTAGGGTTTGCCCTTGTCTCACAGGAAGAGATCTAGTTTCCAAATAGGAGTCCTAAGGATGGTATACACAAGATTGATGGGGGACAAAATATTTTAAATTAGGAAGTCAACTATTTTAAATTGGTAGATGTCTTATTAGATTAGGAAGTCAAATATTTGATTTATCTTTATTAGGTATGATTATATTTTGTGTTTTATTTAATTGGTAAATGGTTTAAATATTTTATTTAATGTTTAATGTTTAATTTAATTAAATTAGGATGTGTTTTATGGGCTTTGGGGAGCTAAATGGGCTGGGGTGTGAGGCTAGTAGCAAAACCAGAATTACCGACACCGTTCGAACGCTTCCTCGAACGCGACACGAACACCCGCAATCTTTTTGCCGTTCGAACGCATACACGAACGCAGCACGAATTAAAATAGTGAACCTTGCTTATTCTGAATTTCCACTTCCGATATCTGTTTCCCGCGGCTTCCGTGGCTCAAAAGGTAGTGCCTCCAAATGAGACTCATCATCGGGTTTCACATGCAAAAATGCAATGCCTACAGTCGCCCCCACTTTGATGGGGCTTGTACAGTGTGTGACAGTGACAGTCCTATCAAAGTCTATGCAATGCATTTTTTTACTTACCTGGCTAGCTAGCTGTCTCGAGCTGAGCTGATACTACAGTGGACCTCGATCCTGAGACGCATCTCGATACTGCTGATGATGTGGGCCTCGCCTGCAAAATGATGTGATGTGGAGCCTCGCTCCTTAGCCGATATGGGCTTCGCCCCCAAGCTGATGTAATGTGATGTGGAGCCTCGCTCCTCAGCCGATATGGGCTTCGCCCCCAAGCTGATGTAATGTGATGTGGAGCCTCGCTCCTCAGCCGATATGGGCTTCGCCCCCAAGCTGATGTAATGTGATGTGGAGCCTCGCTCCTCAGCCGATATGGGCTTCGCCCCCAAGCTGATATAATGTGATGTGGAGCCTCGCTCCTCAGCCGATATGGGTTTCGCCCCCAAGCTGATGTAATGTGATGTGGAGCCTCGCTCCTCAGCCGATATGGGCTTCGCCCCCAAGATGATGTAATGTGATGTGGAGCCTCGCTCCTCAGCCGATATGGGCTTCGCCCCCAAGTTGATACAATGTGGAGCCTCGCTCCTCAGCCGATATGGGCTTCGCCCCCAAGCTGGTACAATGTGGAGCCTCGCTCCTCGGCTGATATGGTCCTCGCCCCCAAGCTGATATGATGTGATGTGGACTTCGCCCTCCGAGACCCATACCCGGAACTTAACTTCATTGGGACCTCAATCTTCGGATTACTGCCCAGATCAAATACTGTGCCTTTACTATCTCTGATTGGCTTACTGCTCGCTCTTTTCCGTCTTCAACACCTGTTTACAAAAAACAGAACAAACACAAAAATATGCAATATAGGTTATGTGTATGCATGTATGCAGGAGTTTTCTTATTCCGTTGGGTTAGGTCTTCCACTGGCGACCAAGTCTTCTCAAGCAAAGTACAACTTCAACCTGTCAACATTGATTGGTTCTGTGAATTCATTTCCCTCGAGGTCTGACAACTCACTCACTGCTCCATTTCCTATGACTTTCTGAACGATGTAAGGTCCTTCCCAGTTTGGCCTGAATTTCCCTCTCGGATCTGTCGTCGACGGCCTCGACTGCTTAAGTACTAAATCACCACTTTCTGATTTTTATGGGACGTACTTTCTTGTTGAAGGCCCGGGCTAGTCTCTTCTGATATAACTGCATGTGATGTAAGGCTCTTATCCTTTTCTCGTCCAAAAGTGCTAACTGATCAAATCTCTGTGCGGCCCATTCCGACTCATGTAACTCTGTTTCTGCTAATACCCTCATAGACTGTATTTCCATTTCCACCGGTAGTACCGCTTCCATCCCGTACACTAAAGAGTAAGGTGTTGCACCCGTTGCTGTTCTGACTGACGTTCTGTACCCCCACAAGGCATACGGTAGTCTCTCAGCCCAATCCCTGCAGTTCTCTATCATCTTAGCCAGAATTGTCTTTACAGTCTTGTTGGCTGCCTCAACTGCCCCATTCGCTTGTGGCCTGTAAGGTGATGACTTATGATGGCCTATCACGTACCTTTGTAGCATTGCCTTTGTCTCTCCTTGAAACTGTACCCCATTGTCCGTGACCACGTGGTGCGGTACCATAAATACCGACAAATGAGGTTCCGTGCTATGAACTTGGCCATCTATTTTGCTGTAACGTTCCGGAACGACTCAGCTTCTACCCATTTTGTGAAGTAATCCACTGCTACTACTATGAAGCGATGCCCATTAGATGCATTCGGTCGAATTTCCCCGATCATGTCAATCCCCCATGCTGAGAACAGCCATGGCTCTGACAACCCGTGCAACTCTGTATGTGGCAGATGACTCAGATTGCCATGTATCTGACAGTCGTGACAGTGCTTTACCATCCTTGCGCAGTCTGTCTCCATAGTCGACCAATAAAACCCTGTCTCACTATCTTGCGGGACAAGTTCAACCCATTCATGTGCGGACCACATACCCCCGCATGTACCTCTTCCATCACTTTATGAGCTTCTTCTTTTCTCAAACATTTCAACTGAATGCTGTTTGCTTGCCTTTGTTACAGTTCCCCATTTTAAGATCACATACTGGGAAGCCAACTTCTGAATGGCTATTCTGTCTTTTTCTGCCTGCCCCTTCCGGGAGTTCACCATATTCCAGATACCTCTGGCTGTCATAATACCAAGGTTTACCATCGTCGACCTCAACTCCCAGAATTCTTTCTATCTCATAAACAGGTCTGCTCGCTGTTGTCAGTATCAACGGTCTCATCACTAACTTTTCTGGATTTTCCCAAGTTGCTGCAAGTGTAGCCAATGCATCTGCCATCTGATTCTCTTCTCTCGTTAAGTGCTGAAACTTACACTCGGGGATAACCTTTGCCAACTTTCTGAGGTGAAAAAGGTAAGGTTTCAACCGTTCTTCTTTCAATTCCCATTCTCCTCGCATCTGCTGGACTACCAACATCGAATCTCCGTAAACCTCAACACTTTCGGCTTTCAAGGCTATCAATGCAGTCAACCCAAAAGCACAGGCTTCATATTCGGCCATGTTGTTTGTTACTCTAAATTTTAACCTCTTGCCCATGGGCAAAGTTTCTCCCTCGGGGGTCACTATCACAATTCCAATTCCGGCTCCTTTGTAATTAACTGCTCCGTCGAAATACATTTTCCATCCCTGAACTGCTATAGCACTGATTTCTTCATCTGGGAACTCAAACTTATACTGATCCCCCTCAACAGGTTGCATTGCCAGAAACTCTGCTACTGCTCGCCCTTTGATCACTTTGGAGGTGAGATATTCAATGTCAAACTCTGTCAACAATACTAACCATCTGCCCAACTTTCCCACTAGCGACGGCACTGAATGCAGATACTTCAAAGGGTTCTCCTTTGCCACTACCTGGATCTTGTAGACTGGAAGTAATGTCGCAACTTTCTGGAAGCCCATACCACTGCAAGACAGATCTTCTCAACTCCTGATATCGAGCCTCATACGGGAGCATCTTCTTACTCAGATAGTAAACGGCATGTTCTACTAACCCTTCTCATCTGCCTGTACCATCATCGCCCCCAGTGCTTCTGATTCTATAGCCAAATACAACATCAAAGGTCTGCCCGGTCCGGAGGTTTCAATAGAGGTGGCTTTACCAAGTACTCTCTGATTCTGTCGAAGGCTGTTTGACACTGTTCATTCCATCTCACTGGCTGATCTTTTCTCAACAGTTTGAAGATAGGCTCACATACTGATGTCAACTTGGCGATGAACCGACTGATGTACTGAATCTTTCCGAAGAATGCTCTGACTTCTTTTTCTTTCTTCTGTCTTCGTGCAGGCATTTCTGTGATTGCCTTGATCTTCTTGGAGTCTACCTCTATTCCGCCAATTCCCACTGTGTGACCAAGCAATTTCCCTGATGTCACCCCCAAACACACATTTCTTGGGAGTTAGCCGCAGGTTATATCTGTCAACTCTCTGAAGGAACCTTTCCAGTGCTTCAATATGCCCAACTCTTGTCTCTGATTTCACCATCATGTCATCCACATACACCTCAATCTCTTTGTGCATTAAGTCGTGGAAAAGTGTGGTGGCCATCCGCTGATAGGTAGCCCCCGCATTCTTAAGCCAAAACGGCATAACCTTGTAACAATAAGTACCCCACTCGGTAACAAATGCAGTCTTGTGTTTATCTTCTTCGGCCATGAGAACCTGATTGTAACCTGAAAACCCGTCTGCAAATGAATACATAGCAGATAAAGCCGCGCTATCACCAGAACATCTATATGCGGCAAAGAAAATCATCTTTTGGGCAAGCTTTGTTGAGATCTCTGTAGTCTACACACATTCTGACCTTCCCATCTTTCTTTTCGGCACCGGCACTATATTAGCCAACCACTCGGGATATTTTACTACTTCCAAGAACCCCACATTTATCTGTTTCTTAACTTCCTCTCTGACTTTCTCAGCCCATTCTGGTCGCATCCGTCGGAGTTTCTGTTTTACTGGCCTCATATTCGGATAAGTTGGTATCGTGTGTTGGGCAATGTTTCTGTCTACCCCAGGCATGTCCTCATAGGACCAAGCAAACACTTGGCATATCTGACCAACCTTCTTCTAGTTTCTTCCCTTCTCTCGGAGGTTACTTCACTTGCAATCAGAATTTCCTTGGGTTTCTCAAGTGTACCCAGTTAAATGCAGTAGTTCTGGCCAAACTGATATCAAATATGCTTGATTCGTGTAGAGCAAATGGAAATGACTCAGGCAAGTAAGCAAAAGAAATGTCTTTATTATTGGATAATGCGGAAGTACATTCAAAAAAATCAGGAAGGTAAATGTCTTTATCATCTATAGACACTTCTTCATCTGCAATCAGATCTTCCTCAGGCTTTTCGTCCTCTCCCAGAGTCAGGCTTTCCAACTTCATCAATTCTTCTTCCCAATTCTCTGCTTCCACAGCTTCTTTAACCAGCGGTTTCTCACCCAACAAATACTAGAAGATCTCAAATCCCGGTACCACAATTTCATTAACTTCCACAGGTTCGGGCTCCCCTTGATATCCTGAAGCTTTCACAAAACATTCCATCAGTTTCAGGCCCTTTTTCTTGACCTTTGGTTTTTCTTCATCAGACTTATACCCTAAACCTTTCCGAGTGGTCTGTCCTCTGAAATCTGGCAATTTTGAACCTTCACCCGGTTCAAACTTCATTCATTTTCTCCATAATCCTAGCCACCCTAGGATCCACCCATTCCTCAAAAGTAGCTGACACCTGAAACCTTGTGAAAGGTTGTATCTCCAAGGCAGCCACGACATTATCTACCTCAGCCCGGATAGTAACAACTTCTCCCTCATACGGGAACTTGATCATCTGATGCAAAGTGGAAGGCACGCCCCCAAGTTTGTGAAACCAAGGCCTTCCCAACAATAAGGCAAAAGTGGCTGGGATGTCCAGCTTTGTGAACTCAACCTCATCTTCAATCGGTCCTACCTTGACCATAGCCACAAAGGTACCCTCAACTCCCCTTTTACTATCATCATAAGCCTTAATGGTCATACTGGATGGGTCCAAGTCTGTTGCTTTGATACCTAATCTTGCCAGAATTTTCAACGGGCACACATTGATGGACGAACCATCATCCACCATTACACATGAAGTTTTCTTGCCCCTCATTTCGGCCCTGATAAATAAAGGCCTATTATGATTCCTCCCCTCCGGTGGGAGTTCATCCTCAGAAAAAGATATATGCAAAGCTTCTTTCTGAACTGACCCAACAAACATTGCAGGGTTGGCGTCTTCTGTTACCACAATTTTGCTCAAGGCCTAAACCATGGCCTGTCTATGCTCTCGGGATGCACATAACAGTTCCCAGATACTCACTTGTGCTCTAGTCTTCCTCAATTGCCTCAGCACTATATCCCCCTCAGTATTTTCTCTAGTCTCAACCACTTCTCTACCATCTGTCAAAACTCCCTTACCCTTCTCTGCCATATCATTGTAAAAGCGACCGCTACGCGTCATTCCCCTTACTTCTTCCTCATCACTGCTAGAGAAATCAAGCCAAAAGCTTTTCCCCTGCTCTGCCTCATCTTCACTAGTACTATCCCAGATTCCAAGGGAAAAGGCTTGAGGGTGGAAGGATTTTAGGACAAGGTCTTCTGGGAGGCCAGAATTGATCATGTAGATTGGTGGGGGTACTGCTCGGTAATTGGGTAAGGGGTTTCTGTTTGTGTCTGGTTGTTCGGTTTCGGGGTCAGGTATCTTTTTGGAGTCAATGAGGTCTTGGATCTCGTGGCGCAGTCGGGCACAGTTGTCAGTGTCATGGCCCTTCTACTGATGGAAATAACAGTAAAGGTTGAGATTGAAATGTGGTGGTGGTGGGTTTGGGATAGGTTTGGCTTCTAAAGGCTTTAAAAGCCCTTGCCTCTTCAGTTTCTCTAGCACTTTTGACATGGGTCTTCCCAAGTTAGAAAACTGCCGGTTCCGGATAGCGGCAATCTCAGTAGAAACGGGCTTTGCTCCCGATGTTCCCCCAATGGGCCTCCTGTTCAAACCATAGAATTTTCTATTCTCGGCCTCTTCTTCCTCAATATCCATGACAGTTTCCCTCAACTGCCGAAAGTCTGCAATCATGGAGGTCATCCTCCTCAACTTGCTGTAAATGGAGGGTTTGGTGCCCTTGATAATCATCTTGATCTGATCCTTTTCCGAAGGCCTAGTCTGCATCTTCAGTAGCTGGCTTCTCCAGCGATCTACATACTCCTTGAAGCTCTCATCCGGCTTCTGCTTGATATTTTCCAAGTCACGGAGTGACAAATCAATCTCCAGGTCCGTGACATATTGCTTTAAGAAAGCATCAGCTAACTCCCTCCAGTCTTCCTTCACTTTCTTCTCCAAACTGTGGTACCACACCACGGGAGCTCCCTCGAGCGACATTCCAAACATTTTCTGCACTTGGCGCTGAGACAGGCCAACTGAACTCATGACTGATACAAACTGTCGGAGATGCACCCTTGGATCCCCATTCCCGTTAAACTTAGCCATATCAGGCATCTTGAACTGTGCCGGCAACTGTTCCTCGAAAGTCAGTGTGTCATAATCCAGCAGATCCTCATTCTTACCCCTCATCTTACGGGTAACCGACTCAACCTGATCCCGGAGTTTCTGTAACTCTGCCTGAGACCCAGATACTCTGCCTGCTGCATACTCTGCCATATCATCATCAAAAGCGGGGGTATCATCCCCCAATCTGTTAACATGATATATGTATGTATGAGGTGCATGAGATGGATGTAACATATATAACATACTAAATCAATTATAACTCTCAAGCAAATCGGCCCGTTATCATTTTAGAATATTTCGGGCTAATTGTCATAGGAGTTAACCCATCCCAGTTTAAATGGCCCAATGAGTTCACATCTCATGACAAGGTGCCCGACTAAACCCAAATGGTAACATTCCGAACACAATCACAAAGTGGCCCATCAATCACTTAGAAGCCTTTGGCCCAATAGTCATGAAATACGTTCTTGTCCCAGTTTAAATGGCCCAACAAGCCCATATCCCATGATAAATGGTCCAAATGGATCCAAACAACGATGTTCCCAAACACAAGCATAGAAGAAAGATGATGCAAACATGACATAATAATTTCTACAATAATGGCCTATCAACATTTCAGAAGCTTTTGGCCTAATAGTCATAAGGTGTGAACTTGCCCCAGTTTAAATGGCCCAGCAAGCCCGCATTTCTGACAATAGTCCAACTGCATCCAAATAAGGATGGTCCACAAGCACATATTCAAGGAAATAACTGTTACTTTAGCCAACCCGGTCTATGGGTGGGTTAGCAAGAGTATAGACAAAGGCTCTCACCGGCGAAGGATGGCCCACAACTAGGTCTCCCCACTCAAGGGTTCAAGCAACCAAGGGAGCGCACCCTTTTTTATACACTAAGGTACGTGCCAATGAGCTATGGTGTGTGACGGACTGTCAAATGGATTTCCCGTTGTAGATTCCCCAGAGGGAAGGTGGAGCGAGGCTCACTTAAATACCCAAGCCTCTTAGGCTCTTATCGCTTGTTGTCAGGAATAAACAACGAGTCCTCCAAATTAGTCCATCACAATAGGCTATGAGTAGATGGCTATCTAGGTGCCTTCACAGCTTTTCCTTCTAGAAAGGTAGTGAATGAAGGAAGACAACAAACCATTACCTAGCCTCAAAATGCCTTTGATTAAACCCTCACTTTATCCACTATAGACACGGTCAATTAAAACATAAATCCAAACATCACAAGACAATATTTCGGGGCCGATTCTCTGTCCCCAGTGGAGTCGCCAGACTGTGGGAACACATGAACTAGGCGACGCATGCTGTCCCGGGCTCGCGGCCCGGTCGGGAGTACGGAGTAGCCACGGAGGACTAAACCGGAGGATAATGGAGTCGCCACCCGGTGTGAACCGGGATAATGAGATTTAAGGCCGCACTTACCCCTCGCAAGGGAAGACCTCAAACCATTGGGTTCGGAATGGTCTCTTACTTATGCCACTTGTAATGACAGGATTTATGTAATAATTTAATCAGGCTTAAGTAGCACTTATTTCTAAGAGTATCATGCTTCTACATTCACGGGTACAAAATAAAACTTATACATACATTTCACATACAGCTCACATCTAAGAACACATGCCTGAAAATACCTCAAAGTAACAACGAACATACAACTTCATTCAGCATATCATATTCATGAAAAACACAAGCATATATAATAACAGCACAAGCATACATGTTAGCACTTTTCCAAGTGATACGTGGAATTGTATCCCAAGTACAGACCGCATTACCGTCCATTCGGAATTGGCTACGGAATTTATGTATGGGTTTCCATCCGATATATCACAAGAAATAATACTCCAAAGTCATCATGGCATAGGTATATGACTCGTAATGCGTTAAATCAAGACTAAGGCAAATGACGCAACCAATGGAATAAACATGCTTTTCATTATTATGTGCACAAAGATAAGAATGACTATGTGTGGTTCCATAAAAAAATCACCTAAGAAACAATTATACATGGCATGTGATGAATATGTCTCAGTTCAGTGTGTTCGCGTTCGTGTAGCATTCGTAAACGCGTTCGAACGGTAAACATAAGGTTCGCATTCGTATGGCGTTTGATAACGCGTTCGAACGGAAATGAAACAGAATGCTCACGTTGTATGCCATTTGTTAACGCGTTCGAACGGAAATGAAACATAATGCTCACGTTCGTATGGCGTTCGTGAACGCATTCGTATGGAAATGAGACCTGATGCATGATAAGGCAAAATGCATGCGCGTTCGAGTTGCATTTGTAAACGCGTTCGAACGGGAACAAACCTGATGCATGAAATGGGATGCAATACATAAACAACAAAATAAAGGGGCGCGGCGAAGTATTGCCGTAAAGGTGGCCTTTTGGGGCTCTTGGTCTCTCAAAGAGAGGACCTTTAGACCAACATACTAAGCCCATGCGCGTCACATCACAACACATGAAATAAAGACAACAAAAGTGTAGGACTTCGTATGCCCAATTGAACGTACATTCAACCCAAACACACTTCGTCCAGCGCGGCGAAGTAGTGTCACAAAGGTGGCCTTTTAGGCTCTTCGTCTCAGATAGAGGACCTTTGGACTAACTCACTAAGCCTATGCGCTCGATCGCATCATACATACAAAAATAGAGCCAATCATATCAAAACCAAGTATGCCCGATTGAACACATCTTACATCCAATCCGAACACACATCAACCGGCGCGGCAAAGCATCGTGGTAAAGGTTTTTAACCCCTCCCCATAAGGGATCTTTCATTCCACTTACTAAGCCCATGCGCTTGATTGAACCATGCATAAAAAGATAAATACAATAATATCAAACTAAGTATGCCCGATTGAACGTATCTTGCATCCAACCGAACACACATCAACCAGCGCGGCAAAGCATCGTGGTAAAGGGCTTTAACCCCTCCCCATAGGGGATCTTCATTCCACTTACTAAGCCCATGCGCTCGATTGAATCATGCATAAATAAACAACATACAGAATTCAAGTGACGAAAAATAAACAAAAGCAACACAAAACAAAAGATGGTGCCGTTTACTCAAGCGGTACGTGGAGTTGTGTCCTGAGTACAGATCATATTACCATCCATTCGGAATCGGCTATGAAATTATGTCCGGGTTTCCATCCGATATACCGCGAGAGTTGACACGTCTCTCATTTTATTCCACAGCCACAACACACTACATCTCATAATTCATGCAAATTTATCTACTCAAGGGCCACAACATGCATTTCAACATGAAATTATGCAAGTAATATTTAATAAATAATACAAAAAAACGAGTGTGAAGATACCCCAGGTCTAACCTTTTTGCCAACTTTCAGGCTTGCGTTTCACGACGTCGGAAGGGTACAGCTCCTCAACTTCTCCGGTTCACTGGTTTAGCGTCCTAGCTCACTGCTTTGCTGTTTTGCTTGCGGTTCAAACTCCGTTCTGCTCCTGTTTCGGCCTCTGTTTTGCTGCTCACTGCTCTGGCCACCTGTTTTGACGTTTCAATGAACTGTTCCAAGTTTGTGTGGGTTCTTAGTGCAGTTGTGTGTGACTATTTTTAAGATTATGATGCAGTTTTTATGTTACTATTTTTAAGGTTTTTTTAGGGACTTTTTTAAGAGGATTTGGGCTGCTGTTTTAAGGGTATTCAGGGGCTTGTTTAGGCTGTTTTTAGGGGGGTGCATGAGCTGCTGTGTAGGCGTGAATGTGGCTTTTGTTTTTGGTGGTTATTTTTGGTGGTGTAATAGGGCGTTAGGGGGCTGGTTTGAGTGTTTATTAAGGGGTGTTCTGGATTCGGCTAATGGTGAGTTTGGTTTGTTTTGGATTCGGCTATGGTGGTTGTAGTGCTCTTGTTGTCTCGGCTATGGAGGAGATCGTTAGGGCTCTTTATTCTCTTTTTGTGTATAATGTGAAGTGTCTTGATGTCTGGGCGTGTATTAGAGAGAGTGGAGTGATTGGAGGGCTAGGTTAATGCATGTTTATATAGAAGAGAGCTAGGGTTTGCCATTGTCTCACAGGAAGAGATTAGTTTTTCCAAATTATGAGTCCTAAGGATGGTATACACAAGATTGAGGGGGGACAAAATATTTTAAATTAGGAAGCAACTATTTTAAATTGGTAGATGTCTTATTAGAATTATGAAGTCAAATATTTGATTTATCTTTATGGGTATGATTTTATTTTGTGTTTTTATTTAATTGGTAAATGGTTTAAATATTTTTTATTAATGTTTAATTTTATTTAATTAAATTGGGATGTTTTTATGGACTTTGGGGAGCTAAATGGGCTGGGGTGTGAGGCTAGCAGCAAAACCAGAATTACCGACATCGTTCGAACGCTTCCTCGAACGCGACACGAACGCCAGCAATCTGTTTGCCGTTCGAACGCAATACAAGAAAGTAGCACGAACGAAAACAGTGAACCTTGCTTTTTTCTGAATTTCCCCTCCGATATCCGTTTCCTGCGGCTTCCGTGGCTCAAAAGGTAGTGCCTCCAAATGAGACTCATCATCGGGTTTCACATGCAAAAATGCAATGCCTACCCTTTGCTCTGCTCTTTTTAAATCAGCACGGTGTGTTTATGGCCATTGGAATGGGAAATTTTTCGTATGTGCGCCGCGTGTCGTCTTTGGGCTCCATCTGATCAGTATGGGATAAACGGCTAGGATTGCAAGACCCTTTGGCCTACCTCGGGAATGGCCGATTGATTTAAGTTTTTAGCGGGAAGGCCATAGGCTTTTGAAAAGTGGCACGCTCGGGTGAAACCCTGAAGTTGATTTGATGAACATTTATGAAGGCATGATGGCTTACGATTCTCGAGGGGCGGATATCATAAGGGTAAAAGAGGAATTGGCTCAATTGGGATGACAGTTGGAAAAAGCTTCAGCATTCTCTGACCGAACTATGAAGAGACCGAGGAAGTTTTGGAACAAGCTCGAGGAAGTCCTCTGTTTTATTTCTGGACGGGCCACCGGTTAGTCGATCGACTCACTTCAGATCTTTTGTAGTTCCCAGCAACAACTCGTACACTCGTTGGAACCGAGAACTATGGGACATATGTTGATGGGGATTTCTGCACCTACGTCTTTTGTACAGATCGGTAAGGACATGGAGGGAAATTCACCTCACCCGGAGGACCAAGAGTCAGAGGATGCAACTTGGTACATATTTCAGAGGCCGACTACGTCGAGCCGAAGCTGACCATATTTTCCATAGAGATCGGTTTTGTTCGGCCTTACCCCTGGAGCCAGCGGATGAGCTCGGACATTTAGGGTCAGGGCTGAAATAGTTTTGAGAAGTTCGGCAGATCACTTGGCCGACCCCTTCTGAAGACCGACACAAGATCATAGTTGTTGGATTTTTCCTCCAAACCGTGTCATTTCTCAAAGGCACTTTACAGACTTCAGCATTACTTTTGCGTATGGCAAGTGGAGAAAGTAGAAGTGATGTGACAAGGCCGTCAGGCCGTAGGCTTACTTTGGGCGAAGACAGTCTTGGGGCAGAGAGCCCGTCAATCATTGGTGAACGCGCGGGAAACGTCATAAATTAGAGGATAATGTGTATTTCCCGAGTATTAAGGGATGGTAGATTCATTTGTATAGGTTGGGTCTTTTAGACATAAAACTTGTAACAAAGAGAAAGAACACCACTTGAACACTCTTTCACTGCTCGGCCACGTTCAGACCTTGTTCAAAACAGGTCGGTCGAGTCAGTTTTGGCAATAAAAGAACCTCCATCGTTTTGTGCCCGTGGACGTAGGCTGGATTCACTCCGCCGAACCACGTTAAAACTCTATTGTCAACCTTTACGTTTTTTCTTAACTTTTACTAAGTTTGCTTTTGGTCTCCCCACAACCAAACAAATTCAAGGTTGAGGGAAGGTTGTCTCGGGGGAGTTATCCCGAAACTGCCCCTGGGACGAAAATCAGCCGTCAACAAACTTAATTTTTTTTAAACAGAACGAAATGGTGGAGCTCCAACATCAAACTCATGAGACAGGGTCTGACCCGATACTAGATGAGCAGTTGTCGCAATTGGTTTTCAAGAACCAGACAGCGTACAACGTCGACCTTGGCACTCGTAAGTGTTGGTTTAATCTAAGGTCCCAAGATCAATAACAAGACATGAAACATGCATGAATACATCAACGGAGGTAGCGGAATACTCACATTGATCGGTTATGTCGATTTGAAGATGAATCAAGCCCAAAAACGTACTGCCTTTGAGCTCCACTGCATGCAGTCCACTGCCTCCAAAAACAGAAATTTGAGATGGGAAACGGAGCTCAAAGCTTCGTCGGATGGATCCCGTCTCATGGTCGAACCTCCCTACCACCTTCGCAAGACTTGTAGTGTGCTAGCACTTGATTTCTCACCATGAGAAACCACTCTTGCTTCCCTTTAACTCACGCCCAAACTGGTTCCAAACCAGTGAACACTCCCTTGTGTTGCCGTGAGAGAGAAGAGAGAAAATGAGAGAAAATTGTGTAAATGGTTTGTTAATTAAAATGATTTACCAAAAATCAATTTATTTTATGCCATAATTTATTAAATTAATAATAAACTTATGACACAAATTCATGCAAAGGCTTAGAGTGTCAAACACTTCATTTCCATGCAATACCATTGAGTGCATTGTACACAATCTCCATGCAAAGCATTAGAGTGTCAAATAAGCATAATATGACATGTGTCAAAGTTAATGCATATCTTGACATGTGTCATGTGGGCCCCACACGTTTCCCAATGAAAGTGGGCCCACGTGCACTCACGCGTTCGGGTTCGATATTTCCGAAATACCGAGCTTACGTCGCGACGTTAATTCAATCGAATAATTTGACGTCGCTAACGAATTAATTCCAAACTAACTCGTTTGCCCGAATTAAAATCTAATTTTAATTACGCGTCGAAATCTAATTTCGTATAATATATCGAATATATTATTTTACCGATTAATTCCAAATTAATCGTTATCTCTCTCTAGACGATATTTTATCCCAGATAAAATATCTCCGTAATTAATCCTAGATTAATTTTCTCTCTCTTCTGTTATAATCCCAGATTATTCAAGAGTGCAAGTTGTGCGTCATCGGTGGATTATCGGGAAGCGACCCATGAGATCTCCGGATAAGTTGGCAGCAAATACGGTCGTCGGAGTATCCGAATCACGTACGTACCAAGTACTACGTTCTACCGATTTACGAGACAAGGTCGACTCCTAGCAAAGCACCAAGTCTGCCCAATTCTCCGGACATATCCTCTAAGGATATTAAGATCTGTATCAAGCGTAGTATACAAATGTATTGTGCAAATCGGCCCAGTATCGGATGGTCACGTGCTAGGGCTGGGGCTGGATAAGTGTCTGCCCCGTCCGAAACACATATCGGATGTCTGGTAACTAGTCTCTATAATCGGATATTCATGACCTGGTCATAATATCCCGATTGGATGCGCATCACTAAAAGAGCACTAATACCGTATCCTGCTGTGACATCATCTCCATTATGACTGGAGTGATACTTCCGTCTCGACATCACATCCAATACACTACGACTCTCTGATAAACCCAGAAGTGGTGAACACAGAACCAGTTAAGATCCCCCAACCACCAAAACCAAAGTTTACCGATTGTCGTAAGTATTAGCGATGTAAGTCTCAGGTTAAGACTATACACACCTACCTTGATTTCGGCCTCCCATAGACACCTAGTCATAATACCAATGGGATTCCGAAGGGTCTATCCAGAGCGAAGCTGTTTCCCGTACCATCGGTGAAACACGACCTCCTATCGCACTTGCATAAGTATCCAATACTTATATATATGAGAACTATGCCGTTGTGCCCTCACAACGCGCACAAGTGCAATACTAGCCTATTCCGCATTATCAATGTCCAGTCTCGATAATACTACGGCTAGGGATATTTAATGATTAATCCTTCGTGGATTGATACTGTCTCATATCATCTCAATCCAGGAACTAATCATAGGGACCTCTCTTCATTTATATATCTATGGTGATCTAATCACAAATGACGAGAGTGCAATTTCCTTGTTACATAGTTAACTTTGCTACAGCAACACAATGTTCTGTGCAAATAGTGACGCTATGGGTCATATTATCCAACAATCTCCCACTTGGCACGTAGCGAGTCACTCAAGTGTCCTACACACCCGAACTATGTAAGGTTCGCTCAAATTGCTGAGAAAGGTTTTCGTCAGCGGATTTGTTTGATTATCGTTTGACGCGATTTATACGATCATCACATCGCCCACGATGTATGATCCGAACGAATCAGATGATATAGAAGTATATATCTGGATCGTCGATGAGACCTTTAATTCCTTAGCATGTGCTGACGCCTAGCTCAGCTGCTAACAGAACTATATCTAATCTAATTAGATTTATTTTTGATCCAAATGGCTTCTATTGCTGCTTCAGCTGCAGCAATAATCCGCATTTGTTGTTTATTCGGCAACAGTTATCTTGCTTGGAAGATTTCCAACTCACTGTCCCGGTGTTCAAACTTTATAGTACCGCAGTTTTTAATTGTTTGGAAACTTGCAGCAGTGATCCCAGTCACTTCAAGTTCTCCTTCTCCATAGTAAAAGATAGCATCTTTAGTTCTCAGAGATACTAACAGATGTTCTTAACTTCAATCCAGTGACTATCACTTGGATTGACCTGATTGTGACTCCATATGCTCGAAGCGTATGAGACACCAATACAAGTACATTTTAAATGTACAATTTCCCAGAGAGTGTTAACAACTCCAAATCTATCCCAGTAGATCTTTATTCCTTGAATAAAGGTTGTTACTCCCCAGAATTCTACGGAGAATTTCTATTGAAAGAATATCTATGAAAGCCAAGCTTTCACCAATTGTTTTATGGGAATTTCACTGTCAGTGCGCTCTCCCACTAACCTCCTTATATACACAAGAATTATTTCGTTTTGAGTCAAATCATAAATCATTATGATTATTTCAAAACGACAGTTTCAAGAACCTTATGCTTGCATCAATCCAAACATGGATCGAATAACCTGCAAACCTGGTTTGTCGGTTATACAAAATCGCCAGGATGTTGTAAACATCCTCCAAAAGGTTTCCTTTTCAGGAAAGCGATTTTGATTTGTAACTGACATATTTCATAAATGAAATATACAGTTATCAACAAGCATCTTCAAAATGGATTTACCATGGCAACAGGTAAAAAGGTTGAACCGTTATTAACACAGTGTTGATAACGATACCTTTTTCGTCAAAAGCTTAGCTTTGCACGTTGGTATGTTGCCTTCCATGTATGTCTTCCTTGAAGACGTTTAATGTACCATAGGCACAATGCCTTATGGTACAACAACTAGTATCCAAAATAGTTGATATACATGGAATCCATTTCGGATTCATGGCACTTTGCCATAACATGGAGTCGATACCTCGTATCACTTCCTCTAAACGTAGTCGGATGGTACACCACCATAAGATTGACATCTTTATGAGGTGAGATCAGAAACCCATACCCTAGGCTGTTTTCTGACTCTATCCGATCTACTAGTTTCTTGTGTATTTGAAGATTAATGGTATAGATTCATCATAGATGAACTATTTGTGTTCCATTAAGGACTTCGTGCCTTGAACAGTGTTACTCCGATTTTCATCGAGTATCACTATCCTCCTCCCACTGACCACTGCATATCGGTATTCCTCTCAGGAAAAACCGCATGGTGAGCAACAATTACATTGTTCTCATGTGAGATATATAAGTACTATACTTAAGGTTTCCCTTAGGATAACTTATATTGACACTTATCCAATTTGGGTCTTTTAGTTTGGTATCATCCAAACGTTATGCCTGGCATACCCAAATTATCAGGAATGAGAAACCACGTTTCTTTCCTGTTCATATCCTATATGATATCTGTCAAACAGATTTATATGGAACCTTATTCCAAATAAGTTTTTGCACTGTTAATACATATCCTGTTGAAGGAAATAGTAGTTCAGAGCGACTCGTGATAAACTTTATCATGTCCAACAAAAATTCGTTTTTTGGTTTGAACACACCGTCTAACTGACGTGTCTCGGGAGGAGTCCTCATATGAAAGAATACCGTACTCTTTCATGTACATTAGAAACCTACTGCTTAAGTATTTTCCATTACGGTCTTGCCGTGGCGGAATAATACTATAGCCGATCTGTTAATTTACTTCGTGTCGAAACTTCAAAAGTTTCCGATCTGTGTTCTTCAAAAGAAACACATAACCACAACGCGATGCTGCATCCGTTAAGGTCACGAATATTCACGTTCACATCTAGCCTGGCTAGATATGGGCCCACTTACTTCACCATGAATAGGGCTAACAGATCGGTGGCCCTTTTACTATTACCAAGTAAATAGTATTTTAGGTATTTAACCTAATAAACTAGATTCGTAGACCTTATTTGAATAGTCAAATCAGTCCTAGTACCCACTTCTCAAAAGTACGGATATACGAGTCTTGTTTAATTGTGTCCTAGACAACAATGCCACAAATAAGTCTCCATTGATCAAATCAATTTGAGCTATTTATTTGTCATTTATATGTTTGAGATTTTATTTATATTCAAAATATAAATTATGTTATTTACATCCAATGTATTTATCTCAGTATCAACTTTATATAATGAAACACTTTAGTGTTCTAGAATATAAAGGTTTTATCCACATTGGATTAAACACTGATATAGAGATAATGTCTCTAGTAAAACTAGTTACATAATAACATTTCCTAATTTAGGTACCTGCCCAAAGGGTAGTTCCCAAACTTAGGTATTTACGGTCGAAACAGCGACTTTCGTCCCGTTTCCAATCCGCAAAGAAATCTCGGCTTGAAGCCAGTATCCAGCTCACAGCGGATTCTGAACGTCAATACATATATGTATTATGTACCACACTAAGTATTTAAAATTCAATTTCAATACTAGTAGTGAACATAACTTTGACAAATATTTTTTAAAGTTAGAGCCTCGCCCTTTCTTTAATTCCTTCGTGTCTTCCATATCCAAATGGTAGTCACTTTGGGATATGACAATTATCCTTTTCAATATTTCACAAAACCTTTGGCCAAGCCTTGGGTTTCGGAATATCGAAACGATGTGCACCTTGTGCTACATGCCCAATTGCAAACTTTGACTTTTCTCCACTAGAATAGTCAAATCATTCTTCAAGAATTATTAATTGCAATTTTAATACTTTTAAATCTAAAGATAGATTTATTATAAGTATATTAATTAAGCACTAAAGTCATCATCACATAAATCTTCCAAAGACTTTATGCTCTACTATTTGCTTAATAATGGGCTTAGTCATAATAAGTTATTTTATCAAATAAATTAACCTATTATTAATTCCCAATTGAAAATTAAATCATTTAAAACATTTAATCCAAGGATTATATATTTTAAATATTCAACCTTTCAATTCTATCTTGATTTCAATAGTCCAACTATTTAATCAATTTTAATAAGGTACTATTTATTATAATGATTACAATAATCCAATTATTTAATCAACTATAATTTTAATATTGATTACTATAATCCATTTATAAAATCAACTATCATTTTAATTCAATTATATTGATTACTATAATCCAATTATAAAATCAACTATCATTTTAATTCAATTATATTGATTACTATAATCCAATTATAAAATCAACTATATATTGAATAAGTTTGTATATAGTCCAACTATATATTTAAAAACAACATAAAATATTAGTCCAACTAATACTTTTGATTAATACGACGAGTAAAATATAAATGAGCGTGTTTTAGCGAGTAATTGAACGAATGTTGCAAATTCAATACTTGCCTCCCACTATTTTTCGTCGAGCCTCTAACCCTCTGTGGAGTACTCGGGAAACCGTGTTTCCTAGTGGGCTAGGATCCCATTAAATAACACACAACCCTGACTTTGGCCAATAAAAAAGCTGTATGCTATTTAACTAGGTAGATCTCACAGATCAATTGGATCTCATCCAATTCCTAGATCCGGTTAGGTGGACATCCAAGTCCGAAACATATATACAATATATATGTCAATATATCCAATATATTTTCCTAACCCTATCCTCTGAATCATCTAGGCCATGGCTTTGGCCAAAAACAAACCTAATGATTCCAGTTAAGCGGGAGCGGGACCCATTGACGAGGAAAGTTTCGTAATCAATGTCATTGGACAAAAAGTGATCTGACTTTGGCCAATAAAAATCACGATTTGGACAAGACAAAAACCGATATCTAACAAAACTCTCATGATTCAAGTACATCCTAGATTGACAAAGGTCTTGACTTTGGTCAAAAACAAACCAATGCCAACTTCGGATCTTGAACAAGAATCATTCAATGGAAGGATATTTGCTTAATATATGTTGAGGGATTTTCGCATGCAAATTGGCTACCAATTTTAATTATCTTTGTTAAGGTCTCATCATCATACACCCTTAAACATGCATTCTAAATACATAATAAAGCGAGTATGAAATAAAATAATAACGATATGCGGATGGATACTTTACACATTGATCCTAGATCAAATCTCTCTCTTTCTCACTCAAGCTAGCACTTGTACTACTTCTACCCGTTACACTACACTTCTAAAGAAACCTCATATACATAGAGGGGAATAGGTGAGAAGAGAATACAAAGAGAAAGAAGGTGATAAGGCTGGACACGCAGGTCCAATTTAATAAATCAAATTTATTACAAAATTTCCAAAATTGCCCACCCGACTAATATCCATCCGATATACGTTATTCATTCAACACAACCATGTATTCACACATACAAGCATGCTATCAATCAATCTAATCAAATTAATTAATCTGATAATTAAGTGATGATCATCCAATGTTCAAACAACGATTTGATTTTGTTCGAGTCAAACTCGTTTTTGCGAATAAGTACTCAAAGTACGAATTCATGAATTAAATTAAACTACATAATTAAATCCAATTTAACATGTATTTAATACTAATTCACTATTCAATTCCAAATTGAATATTGCACTTTATATTAATAAACCTTTTACGATTTAAATTCCAAATTCAATCGTGTCGGGACTCAAAGTCCGATTAACGTCCAACGTCAATTTAATTTAAGTCTAATGGGCTTCAATTAATTTCTTTAGGCATGGGCTTCGGCAACCAAAGCCCAATAGTGGGATCACCCAAAATGCCTTAGAAATCAATTTCGGCCCATTAGGCCCAATTAAACTTTAAAGGTTCATTAGTCGCAATTGGGCTTTATGGTTAAGGTTTTGGGCCCAATTGGATCCAATCCACTTGGCCTAAACCAAACTTGATAAATCAAGCCCAATAGGCCCAATTACAACTTAAATTCTAATTTCCAAAATTAGGCCCAATTAATTAAATCCAAAAATCCAATTTTCACAATTTAATTACCAAAAGTGCATTACGATGATTAATGACCTAAATCGATATTTCCGAAGCACACCAAATTAGTCCAATTAATCATGCTTAATTCATTATCACATGTCAAACACACATAATGAAAAATCAAACCCATAAACATGCTTGCTAAGTCTCGGCCAAGGAAGGTTATTTTGTCCGATTTGAATTCAATCCGATTAATTACACAATCGACAACGTATTAACTTCCCGAATGATTTCATACACATCCAATGTTCATAAAATCAAAATATACCAAGACATTTAGGGCATTTCACATTCGGCCAAGGTATGGAATTTAGGGTTTATGTTCAATTCAAAGTACAATCCAATTGACATTAAATTAACATCATCCTACATGATTTTAACTCATCCAATGAATCAAAATCAACAAAATTCCAATGATTCAAAATCAATATACATTCGGCCAAGGTGACAAGTTTGGGGAAAATAATTCCAAATCTATTTTCATCAAATTAGTCCAACCAAAATGAATTTAAACATGTTATAAGCATACTCAAACAAACAATTCATTCAAATCATGCTCAACAAACATTTACCCAAATTTTTAAGCCCTACAAATTTCATGCTTGCAACTTTAGCTCATGATGCCATTGTTGGTTTAATCTAAGGTCCCAAGATCAATAACAAGACATGAAACATGCATGAATACATCAACGGAGGTAGCGGAATACTCACATTGATCGGTTATGTCGATTTGAAGATGAATCAAGCCCAAAAACGTACTGCCTTTGAGCTCCACTGCATGCAGTCCACTGCCTCCAAAAACAGAAATTTGAGATGGGAAACGGAGCTCAAAGCTTCGTCGGATGGATCCCGTCTCATGGTCGAACCTCCCTACCACCTTCGCAAGACTTGTAGTGTGCTAGCACTTGATTTCTCACCATGAGAAACCACTCTTGCTTCCCTTTAACTCACGCCCAAACTGGTTCCAAACCAGTGAACACTCCCTTGTGTTGCCGTGAGAGAGAAGAGAGAAATGAGAGAAAATTGTGTAAATGGTTTGTTGATTAAAATGATTTACCAAAAATCAATTTATATTTATGCCATAATTTATTAAATTAATAATAAACTTATGACACAAATTCATGCAAAGGCTTAGAGTGTCAAACACTTCATTTCCATGCAATACCATTGAGTGCATTGTACACAATCTCCATGCAAAGCATTAGAGTGTCAAATAAGCATAATATGACATGTGTCAAAGTTAATGCATATCTTGACATGTGTCATGTGGGCCCCACACGTTTCCCAATGAAAGTGGGCCCACGTGCACTCACGCGTTCGGGTTCGATATTTCCGAAATACCGAGCTTACGTCGCGACGTTAATTCAATCGAATAATTTGACGTCGCTAACGAATTAATTCCAAACTAACCGTCGTTGCCCGAATTAAAATCTAATTTTAATTACGCGTCGAAATCTAATTTCGTATAATATATCGAATATATTATTTTACCGATTAATTCCAAATTAATCGTTTATCTCTCTCTAGACGATATTTTATCCCAGATAAAATATCTCCGTAATTAATCCTAGATTAATTTTCTTTCTCTCTCTTCTTATAATCCCAGATTATTCAAGAGTGCAAGTTGTGCGTCATCGGTGGATTATCGGGAAGCGACCCATGAGATCTCCGGATAAGTTGGCAGCAAATACGGTCGTCGGAGTATCCGAATCACGTACGTACCAAGTACTACGTTCTACCGATTTACGAGACAAGGTCGACTCCTAGCAAAGCACCAAGTCTGCCCAATTCTCCGGACATATCCTCTAAGGATATTAAGATCTGTATCAAGCGTAGTATACAAATGTATTGTGCATATCGGCCCAGTATCGGATGGTCACGTGCTAGGGCTGGGGCTGGATAAGTGTCTGCCCCGTCCGAAACACATATCGGATGTCTGGTAACTAGTCTCTATAATCGGATATTCATGACCTGGTCATAATATCCCGATTGGATGCGCATCACTAAAAGAGCACTAATAATACCGTATCCTGCGTGACATCATCTCCATTATGACTGGAGTGATACTTCCGTCTCGACATCACATCCAATACACTACGACTCTCTGA
The DNA here is from genome assembly GCA_019454045.1 of Zanthoxylum bungeanum. Lineage (NCBI taxonomy): Eukaryota > Viridiplantae > Streptophyta > Magnoliopsida > Sapindales > Rutaceae > Zanthoxylum > Zanthoxylum bungeanum. The sequence goes on from SKCR01008570.1 coordinate 72,037, forward strand.
TAACCCAGAAGTGGTGAACACAGAACCAGTTAAGATCCCCCAACCACCAAAACCAAAGTTTACCGATTGTCGTAAGTATTAGCGATGTAAGTCTCAGGTTAAGACTATACACACCTACCTTGATTTCGGCCTCCCATAGACACCTAGTCATAATACCAATGGGATTCCGAAGGGTCTATCCAGAGCGAAGCTGTTTCCCGTACCATCGGTGAAACACGACCTCCTATCGCACTTGCATAAGTATCCAATACTTATATATATGAGAACTATGCCGTTGTGCCCTCACAACGCGCACAAGTGCAATACTAGCCTATTCCGCATTATCAATGTCCAGTCTCGATAATACTACGGCTAGGGATATTTAATGATTAATCCTTCGTGGATTGATACTGTCTCATATCATCTCAATCCAGGAACTAATCATAGGGACCTCTCTTCATTTATATATCTATGGTGATCTAATCACAAATGACGAGAGTGCAATTTCCTTGTTACATAGTTAACTTTGCTACAGCAACACAATGTTCTGTGCAAATAGTGACGCTATGGGTCATATTATCCAACAGTAAGAAGCCGACGTCATCTGCATGCACTACTGTTTTCTTCGGACACTGACTCGTGCCTTCGAGACCAGCTAGCCACCACCCAAGACGAGCTGAAGAAGACTCAGGAGGAGCTACTATAGGTCAAGGTGGACCATGAAAAGAAGATGAAGGAGTTCGACCAGCAGATACGGGCTTTTCGGGAGATTTGGAGGCCTTACTCGGCCGGAGTGCATCGGGCTCGAGCGCCCTCCATTACAAGAGCAGCAATAAATTTTATTTTCATTTGTATAAACATTCAAAACAGATAGTTTTAATATACTATGTATTTTTTTATTTAATAAATTCTTATTATAATAATAAATAATTTTTAGAATATTTCATAATTGTGCTATTAACCGGTAGTTTTTTTGAAATAATGATATTTTTTAAAATCTTAATTGAATATTTTCAGAGCAAAATTATGTAAAATAATAATTTTTTAAACAAAATATTTTTATACTTTTAGCGTCTAAATTTTTTAGCGTCTAAATTTTCAACGCTAAAAGTTTTAATTGTTAGCATCGAATATTTTCGTCGCCAAATTTGAACTTTAGCATTGGGAATTCTTTTTTTTCGTCGAAATCAGCTGGACGCAAAGTAAGAGGTTTTAGCGTCGATAATTTATATTTCGACGCTAATGTTCGTTATCGTCCACATTTTAGCGTCTAAATTTAGCGTCGAAATTGTTCGACGCCATTTAATTTTGGCGTCGATTGTTTTCGACATTAAATACCTTATTTTTTTGTAGTGTTTCTTGTTATATTATCCAAGTTATTTGCTATGTTACAATAATCTTTTTTTTTTCTTTTTTTTTTTTATTACATGTTTGCAGCTAGAAACGTGAAAAGTATCGAGTCTAGAAGTGTAAAAGGGCTCATCATGGCATCACATTATAACATGAAAAATATAGGATTAGTGTATACGGAAATTCGAATCAGTCGGGCTTAATTCATATTTTAAACACGAAAAGTGATCAATGTACATTATATTGTTTCAATAAGGATTCAAATCCGGCCGTGTCAAATATTGAGTCCAACAAAAGGATCCTACGTCTATTAATCCAAGGACAACATATGACTGGTGAAATTCCCGCCATAACTATTTGCTGTAAAAGAACCTTTATTGTAATCTCCATTTACTCCGTCGAATATAAACCTGATAAATGAACGGTAATGTTTGAGTAAGGATAAATCAAATGAGATTAGGAGTGTGTATCGGTCGGTTAATCATTGATTTGTTAACCGAATCGAAATTATTTGGTTAGGTAAATGATCAACCGATTTAACCATATGATGACACATAACCATTAACCAACCGAATTATTATTTTTCTTCGATTTTGGTTAATTCGGTTATTAACCAGTCCAGAATCTCCACAAATAAAATAACAATCCATTCAATAGTCATTAAAAATAACACAGTTAAAATTAATAAAATCATATCAATCAGAATCTCCACAAATAACAATCAACATTAGCACATTAATACAAATTTAAACTCATCAAAAAGACAAACAAATACGTATTTAACAACAGAAGGCAAATTTAAATTCATCAAAAAACAGTCAACAGCTACACTCAAAGAGATAGAGGGTAAATATTTTAATTTCTTTTTAATTATAAATATATAAAAAATAAAATTATGGTTTGTAATCAGTTAATCGGTCGGTTCGGTTATACAAATTTCATAACCTTAACCAAACTGAAAAATCGAAAAAGTGAAAAATCTTAACTGAAAAAACTGATTTAATCACAATAATTGAACCATTACAAAAAAAGGTCGGAACGGTTCAGTTAATCGGTTAAAACCGATTAATGCACATTCCTAAATGAGATCACGATTATGATACTAAATTTTATTTTTTTAGGGAAATTAACTAAAATAATCAAAATTATAGGAACTATTATGAAAATATCAAAGTCAAAAAGGAAATTACAATTTTAACCGAGAAGTGGCGCAACTAGTTGCTCTTTTTTGTTTTTGTTTTTTATTTTTTATTTTTTGCTTTTATTTATTATAAAAATATATATAAAATAAATAAAATTAATAAAATTAGATTTTTTTATTAAATTAATAATTATTTTATAATAAAATTGAAATTTTTACTTTAATATACTATTTTTATTTATAAATTATTTTATTTAAAAAAATTATTTTATTATTTTAAAAATAAAATAATTTTTACATTAATTTTGGTTTACTTTGCTAAAAGGAAATTAAATCATTAAATCATAATGTCCATGTGTTTATTATTTAAAATAATTAAATAAAATATTTAATTTAAAATTTTATTAAAATAATAATTTTTTATAATATTTAAATTTTAAATTAAAAAAATATAAAATAGCCTTTTTAAAAATAAATATTTTATTATTAATAATAGCATATTAAAGTACAAATTTATAATTTATAATAAAATAATTATTAATGTAATTAAAAAATCTAATTTTATTAATTTTATTTAATTTTTATAATCAATAAAATCAAAAAGCAAAAAAACAAAAATAAAAACATAAAGAGCAACCACATGGACATAATTGAGATTGCTTTAACGCCAATGATCAATGGTCAAAACGAGCATCAATCACATGATGCTTTCGTTCATGTGTGCACCATGCCAATGCTGTCGAAAATTGAACTAACAAAATCTGTCTTTTGTTATGATGCGAAAAACGGCTCTATCATTCAGTATTCCGTGTTAAAATAAAAATATTTGGTTTTAACAACATTAAATTTTGTATTAAATAATAATAATAATAATAATAATAATAATTCGTCAGTGTGATTGTTCGTACACTGACGCCAAACTAGTTGTGCTAATTGCGCCACTTCTTGATTAAAATTACAATTTCCATTTGACTTGTATATTTTCGTAATAACCCCTATAATTTTGATTATTTTGTTGATTTCCAAATTTTTGATTGATGGAAAATCTTTTTTTTTTTTTTTGGTTGGTCGAATTACTTTTTTTAATAGTATTGATAAAGACATACTGTAAGTTGTTGTCCTTGATGTGTTATTAACCAAACCAAACATGCACTTTACAAATAAATTTCAACTATTGAAATATAACATAGAACTTAAAAGTAAAAAAAACTTGGAAGTGTGTTGAAGATGATGAACAAAAAATCAAGCTGAGTTGCCTCTGTCCTTAAAAACTTATTAACCCCGCCTCGGTACTCTACGAATGTCTTGTGGCTAATGTTCTCTCAGGATTACTTGATTACTTCTTATAGAAGTGACATTTATTTCTCCAAGAACTTGAACTTAAGGAAGATTGATGAAAACTCTTTTTACTATGAAAACTTAGGACCTCCTAATATGCCTAAGACTTGTAGAGAATGTATAAAAAAAATTAGTCAAAAGAAATAAAAATTCAAGGTCTTATTCACAGATATGGAAGGTTACCTTTGAAAAGGTACCCTTATGTCAACAAAGACAATTCTTTAAGGGTTATATGTTGGACAAAATGACCCATAGCGTCACTATTTGCACAGATCATTGTGTTGTTGTAGCAAATTAACTATGTGACAAAGAAATTGCACTCTCATCATTTGTGATTAGATCACCATAGATATATAAATGAAGAGAGGTCCCTATGATTAGTTCCTGGATTGAGAATGATATGAGAAGTATCAATCCCGAAGAATTAATCATTAAATATCCCTAGCCGGAGTATTATCGAGACTGGACATCGATAATGCGGATAGGCTAGTATTGCACTTGTGTGCGTTGTGAGGGCACAACGGCATAGTTCTCATATATATAAGTATCAGATACTTATGCAAGTGCGATAGGAGGTCGTGTTTCACCGATGGTACGGGAAACACCTTCGCTCTGGATAGACCCCTCGGAATCCCATTGGTATTATGACTATGTGTCTATGGGAAGCCGAAATAAGGTAGGGGTGTGTATAGTCTTAACTGAGACTTACATCGCTAATACTTACGATAATCGATAGACTTTGGTCTTGGTGGTACAGGGCTTAACCGGTTCTGCGTACACCACTTCTGGGTTTATCAGAGAGTCGTAGTGTATTGGGTGTGATGTCGAGACGGAAGTATCACTTCAGTCATAGTGGAGATGATGTCACGCAGGATACGGTACTAGTGCTCTTGAGTGATGAGCATCCAATCGGGATATTGTGACCAGGTCATGAATATCCGATTATAGAGACTATGTTACCAGACATCCGATATGTGTTTCGGACGGGGCAGACACTTATCCAGCCCCAGCCCTAGCACGTGACTATCCGATACTGGGCCGATATGCACAATACAATGGTATACTACGCTTGATACAGATCTTAATATTCTAAATGAATATTACCGGAGAATTTGGTAGACATCGTGCTTTGCTAGGAGCCGACCTTGTCTCGTAACTCGCACTCTTAAATAATCTGGGATTATATAGAAGAGAGAGAAAATTAATCTAGGATTAATTACGGAGATATTTTATCTAGGATAAAATATCGTCTAGAGAGAGATAACGATTATTTGGAATTAATCGATTAAATTAATATATTCGATATATTAAACGAAATTAGATTTCGACGCGCGGAATTAAAATTAGATTTTAATTCGGGCAAACGAATTAATTTAGAATTAATTCGTTAGCGACGTGAATAGTGAATTCGCTAGGCGTAATCATTTAATTACGACGCGACGGAAAAATTGTTATTTTGGAATTAACGAACCCGAGCCCGAGTGTGATTGCGAGCGCATTCGTATTTCGAATTCGAGTGCGGCATCGCAAGTCGCATCAAGCGTCAAATCATTAGTTGCATCAAGCGTCAAATCACTTGTCACTTTGAGTGATGTGACTTGAGAACATGTCACTTTATTAAAGTAGATGTGACTTGATGGACTTGTGATGGACTTTTGACTTTGGAGTGTGGAACACTCAAGGACATTACAATAGATTTAATTTGTTTTTTGAAAGCAAATTAAATGGTAAAAACATTTATTATTTTTTGAAAATATATAAACAAATGTTATACCACTTTTGTAATAATTTTTTTTAACACATATATCTCTCTCCTAATTCTCTCTTTCACTCACGCCCAAATGGGCAAAATAAACTCACTGGTTTCATACAAAAACCGTGAGCATGAGGGAAGCAAGAGTGGATTTTCATCGTGAAAATTCAAGTGCTAGCACACTTACGAGACTTGCGAAGGTGGTGGGGAGGTTCACCCATGAGCCGGGATCCGTTTGATGAAGCTTGGAGCTCCGTTTCGCAGCTCAAAATCTGAAAATGGAAGGCAGTGAACTGCTGCAGTGGGCGCCAAAACAGTGGGCTTTTTGTGGCTTCATTCGTCTTCAAATCGTCTCAACCGATCGATGTGAGTATTCCGCTACCTCCGTTGATGTATTCACACATGTATGTCATGTCTTGTTTGATCTTGGGACCTAGATAATAACCATCAATGGCATCAAGAGCCTAGGTTCAAGCATGAAAAAATGTAGGGCTTAAAATTTGGGTAAATGTTTGTTGAGCATGATTTGAATAAATTGATTGTTTGAGTATGCTTATAACATGTTTAATTTCATTTTGGTTGGACCAATTTGTTGAAAAATGATTTGGAATTATTTTCCCCAAATTGATTACCTTGGCCGAATGTATTAGCTATTTTTGGGTTCTTGGAAATTTTTTTTTTTTGATTCATTAGATGAATTGGAATCATAATGTTTGATGTTAATTTGAGGTCAATTGGATTGTACTTTGAATTGGACAAAAAACCCCAAAATCTTATGTTGGCCGAATGTAACTATGCCCTAATGTCTTGGTATTTTTTGATTTTATGACATTGGATGTGTATGAAATCATTTAGGATGTTGATTTAATGTCGATTGTGGGTTCGATTGGATTGAAACCAAATCGGACACAAAATCCATCCTTTGGCCGAGAGCATTAAAGCATGTAATGGGTTTGATTTTTTCATTTATGTGTTGGACATATGATAATGATAATGAGCATGATTAATTGGACTAATATGCTGTTTTAGAAATATTGATTTAGTTGATTAATCATGTAATACACTTTAGTTTAATTGAATATAAAATTGGATTTTGTATATTTAATTAAATGGGCCTAATTTTGGAAATTGGACTTTAATGTTGTAATTGGGCTTATTGGGCTTGATTTTATCAAGTTGGGTTTAGGCCAAATGGATTGGATCCAATTGGGCCCAAAACCACTTCCATTAAGCCCAAATGCGACTTAATGAACCTTTAAAGTTCAATTGGGCCTAATGGGCCAAGATTGATTTATGGGCTTATGGGGTAAATCCCGGATTGGACTTTGGTTATCGGTTTGACCCGAGTTGACCAAAGTCCACGCCTTAAGAAATCAATTAAAAGCCCATTGGACTTTAATTGAATTGACGTTGGACGTTAATCGGTCTTTGAGACGCGTTACGATTAAATTTGGAATTTAAATCGTAAAAGGTTTATTAATAAAGTGTAATGTTTAATTTGGAATTGAATAGTGAATTAGTATTAAATACATGTTAAATTAGATTTAATGATGTAGTTTAATTTAATTCATGAATTCGTACTTTAAGTACTTATTCGCAAAAACGAGTTTGACTCGAACAAAATCAAAACGTTGTTTGAACATTGGATGATCACTTAATTATCAGATTAATTAATTTGATTATATTGATTGATAGCATGCTTTCGGATGGATATTAGTCGGGTGGGGCAATTTTAGAAATTGTTGTAATAAATTCGATTTATTAAATTGGACCTGCGTGTCCAGCCTTATCACCTTCATTCTCTTTGTATTCTCTTCTCACCTATTCCCCTCCATGTAAATGAGGTTTCTTTAGAAGTGTAGTGTAACGGGTAGAAGTAATACAAGTGCTAGCTTGAGTGAGAAAGTGAGAGATTTGATCTAGGATCAATGTTAAGTATCCATCCGCATATCATTATTATTTATTTTCATACTCGCTTTATTATGTATTTAGAATGCATGTTTAAGGGTGTATGATGATGAGACCTTAACAAAGATAATTAAATTGGTAGCCAATTTGCACGCGAAAAACCCTCGTTAAATATCAAGCGTTTATTTTCCTTCCATTGAGTGATTCTTGCTCAAGATCCGAGATTGGCAGGGGTTGTTGGCCAAAGTCAAGCCCTTGTCCGTCGAAGATGTGTTTTAATCACAAGGCTTTGTTCCATATCGGTGTCGTGTCCAAGTTGTGGTTGTTGGCCAAAGTCAAGACCACTTCTTGTCCATTGACATTGATTACGAAGCTTCCATGTCAATGGGTCCGCGCTTGACTGGGATCACTAGGTTTGTTGTGCCAAAGCCAAGGCGTAGTTGATTCAGAGGAAAAAGGTTAGGGTATATATTCGATATATAGGCATATATAAGATATATGTTTGGGACTTGGATGTCCACCTACTGGATCTAGGAATTGGATGAGATCCAATTGATCTTCGAGATCTACCTAGTTAATTATCATACAATTTGTTGGCCAAAGTCAAGATTGTGTGACATTTAACGAGATCCTAGCCCACTAGGAAACACGGTTTCCCGAGTACTCGACAGAGGGTTAGAGGCTCGACGAAAAATAGTGGGAGGCAAGTATTGAATTTGCAACATTCGTTCGAATACTCGCTAAACGCGCTCATTTATATTTTACTCGTCATATTAATCAAAAGTATTAGTTGGACTAATATTTTATGTTGTTTTATATATATATATAGTTGGACTATATACAAACTCAATCGAAATAATAGTTGATTTTATAATTGGATTATGGTAGTCAATATTAAAATTATAGTTGATTAAATAATTGGATTATTGTAATCATTATAATGAATAGTACCTTATTAAATTGATTAAATGGTTGGACTATTGAAATCAAGAAAGAATTGAAAAGTTGAATATTTAAAATATATAATCCTTGGATTAAATGTTTTAAATGATTTAATTTTCATATTGGGAATAAATAATAGGTTACTTTATTGGATAAAATAACTTGTTATATCTAGGCCCATAATTAAGCAAATAAGTAGAGCATAAAATCTTTGGAAGATTTATGTGATGATGACTTTAGTGCTTAATTTAATATACTTGACAATAAATCTATTTTAAAGTCAAAGTTTGCAATTGGGCAAGTTGCACAAGGTGCACATCATTTCGATATTCTAAAACCCAAGGCTTGGCCAAAAGGTTTGTGAAATATTGAAAAGATAATTGACATAACCCAAAGTGACTACCATTTGGATATGGCAGACATGAAGGAATTAAAGAAAGGGCGAGGCTCTGACTTTAAAATATTTGTCAAAGTTATGTTCACTACTAGTATTGAAATTGGATTTTAAATACTTAGTTGTTGGGGTTGGTGCTTAGAGCGCCAATCCGGACCGTATTTATGTCTGATTCATGAATACGAACATCCCCTTATTCCATAATATTACTTATTTATGGTTGCACCTCTTGTTCTTATATACGTATTCGATCTGATTACGATTAGATTGAAACTAAATGTGGTTTAGTGATATGTATATATTAGACAAAGGCCCGATAATATATAATGCAGTACACAGTTACAAAGTTAGTTTGTAATTGACATTGGGAAGTGTCACTGCTATATGTATATTATCAAACATTGTTCCTGGTCAAGATTTGCTAACACGGGTCGGTTAGTCAAATCTGTTGAGACCAGTACATGTCGTATATCGAGACTTGGTCCGATGGTTTATCCCAATGAACCATGAGTCTAGGGAGACTCGTATAGACGTGTAGGTGTTTATAGTGGATAAACACTGAATGGCTCACTGAAGATTCTTAATGGATGGTACAGCCACGTCAATAAGAATCTTCTCGGGTTGAGTAGCATAGTGGTCCTTCGACTTGAGACACCACTGTGGATGTATGAGACATCCTCCACACTTAGATGGCAGTCACGTCACCGATCTATTTAGATCAGACCTCCGCCTGTTCGTTGGGTGTGGATCGATCCTCAGGATATCCTGTGTGTGTCAAGATAGGATCCGTCAGTTCTGTGTACAGAGCATAGGTAGTCCATATATATTTAGCAGTCTGTTAAATCTGTGGCCACAGTATACTTCGGAAGTAAGTTCCGAGTGTTATTTAAGATTGCTAATAGATACGTCGACGAGATAATACCTATAGAGATTTGACGTTTACATTTATATCTCTGGGATTATCTGGATACCTGTGACGGAGGGATTATACGTATGCAATGACCTCGACCTGTATGATTCAGCTAGTTTATCTGTGATCGTCATAATCTACGGGTGGATAGATTATGGACATGAAATTGGATTTCGTGACGGATATACCTGAATCTAGAGAGTCTCAATAATGAAACATACTCGTAGAGCACTAGAGCAACATTTATGAATAATGATGATTATTTATAAATCGTTTAATCGTTAAACGAAAATACATGCGAACGGGCCGAACCGTCATATCCTAATTAATGTGTATTTGTATTTAATATATGATATTATTAAATACACATTAATAAATAGTCAAATAAAGGTATTTGACATATATCATCAATATATGTATTTGAGATATTTAAAGTAAATATAATACATATATTTGATATATTTGTATTTAATTAATTATTTAATTATTTAATTGTTAAATGATTAATATAATTAAAATATAAATATCTCACCAAATGATAAAGTTAGGAAATGATTATAAGTGTAAATGTTTGACTTCATTAAAGGAAAAGGTTGTCAAATTGAATTTGACTTCCTTGGATATTTATTTTAATTGTTAAAATTGAAATATCCATTTCCTTTATTTATTTGATATTTTCGGCCAACACTAATAAATATAATAGTTATATTTTTCTCAGTTGCATTTGTTGACTTAAAATAAATATCAATAAAGTTGTTATTAGATATTTGTATTAAGTTAAGCAAATTAACTTGAAATGAAAATGAAATGTAATTTGGTATATATTTATGGCCAATTTCGGCCAAGGCCTTCTTTGGGCAAGTATATATTGATTTCATTTCATTTGAATTGTTAACCTAACACACTTTAAAGAAAAACTCCATTAATGGAAGCAAAGGAAGCTTGTGTTAAAGAAAGAAGAAATCAAAGAAAGCTTGGATTTTAGTGAGTTTTTCCAACTTGCTATTAGAAAGGAAAATGTTCCTTAGGATCTAGGCTTTAACATATGATGTTCTTAGGTTATTTCTTTCTTTATTCCTTGTGTTTTTGTTGATGGAAGTTTTGATGGAAGTGTTGAGCATGTATGATGAAGGAAGGTTGTGACTATTGTAGTTATAAGCTTTCTTTTAAGGTTTTGGAAACCATGTTGCTAATCTAGAGTTGTTGACCCACTCTTAGATGACCTAGAATTGATCTTGAGTTGTTTCATTGTGTTGAGACTTTGATTGGATGGAAGAAAGATGATTGAAGTGTTGGATTTAACCAATTTGGTCTAATTTGTCCAATTTGATGAAATTGAAAAAATTAGGGTTCATGACCAATTCCAAATTTGGGGATTTTCATATATGTTGTGTATTTGGATGTGTATATGATGCATATAAAGTTTCATGTTCATTGGATTACATCTTGATGTGTTTTGATGCATGAAATGACAAAGTGCACAAATTAGCACTAATGTAGTGCATTCGGCCAAGGATGGACTTTTGGGGATTTTTGGTGCTTTTGGTGTTTTGATGTTTTGAAAATGCTAAGTTCATCTTAGAAATGATTTAGAATCATTCAAAATTGATTAGATCAATTTCGGACTAAAATGGACAAAATACCAATATAAGGGTAATTTGGTAAATTCACTTAAATATGATTTATTGAATTTTATTTCATAATTTGATTATTGGAATATTAAATAAATATGTTTATTTAATTAATCCGAGAAAAAGTTTTGAAATCGGAAGATACGATCTTCCGCCGCTTCCGCTGCGTTACCGGATTCTGCCCCTGAAAACCCCTACAAAATGGTATCAGAGCAAGTCTGATTCTAAGCCTCCATAAATGATTAGCTTATTTTATTCAATGTTTAATCATGTTTTCTTGACTTTATACATGCATGTTATAATCTAATTTGATTAGATTTAGGGTGTATGACACTTAATGGAATATCCGCTTAATAAGGTTTTAAAAGTAACTAGTATTTGGAATACTTGTTTCTTGGTCCGTCTTGTCAATACGGTTTATAAATATCTTTTTGTTGACTACATCCGAGACCGTGCCTCTGCTGTGAGGGTGTAGCTGATAGAAATTTATTTATGCCGAATGTATATTAGATACTAGATAAATTCAAGCGAAAGCGGAATCCTGAACGTGCCCTAGCTGTCAGGGTTACGCAAGTAACTTGAGTTTATCATTGACAATTTAACCTTGGTACGTCTCCTTGTGGGCCTGCCTTCGCAACGACAACGAGAAACGGCCAGGACCGGAACCTTGGAGTCACTAGTGAGTGATTGACAATTAGTTGTCTACCTGTGAATATACGTCGGCGAGACCGTGCCTCTGCTGTGAGTCGAAATATATTCATGGGGTCCTCTTCCCATTATGGAATTCGATTTAATTATTGAATTCTCGTCTTTCCGTTGGGGATTACGGCATTACGTAAAAATAGTGGGAGGCATTGCTAAGTTTAAAATATTCCATAACTTAGGCAGTGTATGTTATTATGGAAATTGCCGCTTGTTTGTTTCCTTATTCTATAGTAGATAGAATTAAACTTTTATTTACTGCACACATATTTTGATATGTTATCTGACTAGACTCTTGGTTGCAGTTATTCTAGAATAGGTTCTAGATACTATTAGACAAGGATATTATTAGATTAGTCTAGACCATCGGGAATTGTTGTTCCGATTTTCTTCAAAAATAAAGATGGTTAGTGACTTAGTTTCTAAGTCATGATAGATAATCTAGATAGATATCCCTTTAGGATATAATACTTTAGAGATAATAGTTTCTTATGCAGTAAGAATTGACTTGAATTAGTTCATGTCTCGAGATTCTTGACTGGCATTTAGAAAGCCCTATGAGGTATTTGTTTATCTAGTAATGACGTTCTAAGCTTTAATTACCTTTAGAGGTAACGTGTCTGACACAATTTGCTAATCAGTTATTTACAATTGTTGTGAATAGTTGAATGCAAATAGTAAAGCTAAAGAAAGGAGCTGCATATATTTGTGTATAGAAAATATCGATTTTCACAATACTACAACTATAGGTATTGGATACCAGATCTCCCGTCTAGTTATTTGAAATATTGGTTAACGATTGTTTTGATATTTGATATCGGAACTTGCGACTATTGGATAGTCACTTGTTCTTTATAAACAACTGTTACATATTTTATAATAACTAGTAGTGTCATTGACGTAGAGATAAACATAAAGAGAAATTATTCGGTAAAGTAAATAATTTAGAACGGTGCTTTATGAGTTTAATCACTTAAGCATCGGATGCTTATTCCGTATGGTAAATGATGGTTTGATACTAGATCACACTACACATCCTTATCCATTTAATGAATATTGTATTCAGGAAAGTGATTAAGATCTCGTTTAACCAATGATTGTCATTGGACCACCAAATTTATTTAACTGATACATTGGATGTATGTAGTTTTATAAATAATAATTGCTTAAGGTAGTTTTCTTTATTTCGTAACTTAGTTGATGAATTGTCATAACTTAGTTACGTGTTTCTGAAGGAACACATATTGAAAGTCTTGAAAGTATCAAGTACTTTCAATCCGTTCTGATGAAACGTAGATTGAACATTTTTGACTTGTTCAAATATATTCAATGTAAAGGTTTTAGAGAATTCTATCCTCAAAATTCATAACATGTCTTTGAACTGTTCAAAGATCTTTGATACGATCAAACGTATGAATTTAAAGCAATTAGTTCTAAGGTTATTTAGTGAATATGATTCATATTCAATATTTTTCTTCCACGATTCCATCTTGATGGAATTGAGTAGTGGGAGCAATCGAATCTTATATGATTTGATTCGTCTGATATTGAAAGTTACCGAATTAGTTTCAATACTCTTGGGGTTATACTCCAGTAACATTAATTCATCTTTTTAATTATGTTCCATTATTTTCTACAGTTGTATATATGATATGTATAGGTAGAAAATTTGAATCTTGAAAAGTTTGAGATTTCAATCTTTCTTTTATATAATAGTTATATAATGGAAATTACTTACACCTCGGAGGTATAAGTAAAAGTTTATCGTTTATTCTGTTTAATAGAATATTGTATTCTATTTAATAGAATATCTTTCCTACGATTCTAAATAATAAAATCGTTTTATTACTTGGTGTGTAACATCAGATGTTAACTATTGTAGAAAAGACTTGACTTATTGAAGTCAAATGTGAGAATGATAAATTATAAATGGAACTACGTAATTAATAAGATGAAACAACCCTTATACATCTTCCGTACAAGTCCAATAGGATAACAGAATCATTCACGAGTATTTGATACTTAATAGTTCCGTTGTTTTCTTACTGAAGAAAAATTATCCTATAACTTATAATGGAAGCGATATTTGATATCGATTCTGGAAGTTCACCATTGAACCATAGATTTAAGATTGTTCATAGCTTACTACGATCAAGTTTTGAACTTGATTACGCTTTCATTATGAATTAGTTCATGATATGTGCTAATTGTTTGCGCATCGAAAGCAATATGAGCTTATTAAAGGTTTGACCTTTACAGTATGACAGTGAGAAAAGTTATACTCAGCAATCTATTGTAGATTCTGAGAAAAATTATCTCTACTCACACTAAATGAACAATTAAAGATATATTGGTTAATGTTGATAATAAACTGTATATTTTAGCTAAAGAATGCAAAGTGGCGTTAGCCAATATGGGCATTGTCTTGGAGGCAGAGCTGACGATTGATATGATATTACAATCGCTGCCCGATACTTGGAAACAAATCATCGTCAACTATAAGTTGATGGATACTGACGACACTCTCGGAGAGTTGTTGTCCGTGCTGAAGGAGTCCGAAAGGGAACTCCTAAAGGGGAGCAAGCGCGAGGCGCATTATGCATCGACCTCTCATGCGCCAAAGGCTAGGCCCATGGAAATTGGAGGTGCGAGGAAGAGGAAGTTCAAAAAGAAGGGCAAAGGCAAGTTGACAGTGTTGGTTTTCTATAAGGTCCCAAGATCAAACAAGACATGAAATTATGTGTGAACACATCAACGGAGGTAGCGGAATACTCACATTGATCGGTTGAGTCGATTTGGAGATGATTCAAGCCCAAAAACGCACTGCATTGATCTCATCACTGCAACAGTCCACTTTCCTACAAAACAGAAAATTGAGTGAAGAAACGGAGCTCCAATCTTCGTCGGATGGATCCCGTCTCATGGGGAAACCTCCCTACCACCTTCGCAAGACTCGTAGTGTGCTAGCACTTGCGGTTTTCACCATGAAAACCCAACCCTTGCTCCCCTAAACTCACGCCCAAACTGGTTCAAAACCAGTGAAGAAATGGCCACCATTGCCGTGAGAGGAAGAGAGAATTTTTGAGAGAAAAATGTGTTATCTTTTTTTAAAATGATTTACCAAAAAATCAATTTATATTTATGCCATAATTTATTAAATTAATAATAAATTTATGACACAACACATGCAATAGCTTAGAGTGTCAAACACTTCATTTCCATGCATTACCATTGAGTGCAATGTACACAATCTCCATGCAAAGCATTAGAGTGTCAAATAAGCATAATATGACATGTGTCATGTGGGCCCCACACGTTTCCAAATGAAAGTGGGCCCACGTGCACTCACGCGTTCGGGTTCGATATTTCCGAAATACCGAGCTTACGTCGCGACGTTAATTCAATCGAATTTAAATAATAATTACGCCTGGCGAAATTATTATTTACGTCGCTAACGAATTAATTCTGAATTAACTCGTTTGCCCGAATTAAAATCTAATTTTAATTCCGCGTCGAAATCTAATTTCATTTAATATATCGAATATATTAATTCATCGATTAATTCCAAATTAATCGTTCTCTCTCTTTAGACGACATTTTATCCCGGATAAAATATCTCCGTTATTAATCCTAGATTAATTTTCTCTCTCTTCTATTATAATCCCAGATTATTCAAGAGTGCGAATCAACGTTTTGATGAGATCAAAAGAATATGATTTCGTGCAAAACGCAGATGACCCTTGTGTATACAAGAAGGTTAGTGGGAGAGCACTTACTTTATCGTCCTTTATGTCGACGACGTATTGCTTATAGGCAATGACATTCCCATGCTAACGTCGGTGAAAGCTTGGCTTTCATTAAAATTCTCCATGAAAGATCTGGGAGAAGCAGCCTTTATTCTTGGAATAAAGATCTACCGGGATAGATCTAGAAAGCTGCTTGGACTCTCCCAGAGTACATACATTGATAAAGTGCTGAAGCGATTCAACATGGAACAATCCAAGAGGGGATTGGTTCCAATGGTACGTGGTACCTCTCTGTCTAAGGACATGTGTCCTAAGACTCAGGAAGAGAGAGACCACATGAGTCGGATACCGTTCGCCTCGGCAGTCGGATCGATCATGTATGCCATGATATGTACACGACCTGATGTCTCATATGCTTTGAGCATGTGCAGTCGCTATCAGGCCGATCCAGGTGAAGGTCACTGGATAGCAGTTAAGAATATCCTTAAGTATCTTAAACGAACTAAGGATGCTTTCTTAATATATGGAGGTGGAGAACTTGCGGTATCTGGGTATACCGATGCAAGTTTCCAAACCGACAAGGATGACTACAGGTCACAATCCGGGTACATTTTTGTTTGAATAACGGAGCAGTGAGCTGGAAATCTTCCAAGCAAGATACTGTTGCCGATTCAACAACAGAAGCGGAGTACATCGCTGCATCTGAAGCAGCAAAGGAGGCAGTTTGGATCCGAAAGTTCCTAATCGGATTAGGAGTAGTTCCGTTAGCAGCAGAGCCCGTTCCATTGTATTGTGACAATAACGGGGCTATAGCGCAGGCTAAGGAACCAAGGTCTCATCAACGGTCCAAGCATGTTCTTCGACGTTACCATCTGATTCGGGAGATTATACATCGTGGCGATGTAAAAGTCGAGAAGGTTACATCAGATGATAACATTGCAGACCCGCTGACGAAGGCTGTCATTCAGCAAGTTTTTGAACGACACATACATAGTTCGGGTATTAGATGCTTGAGTGACTGGCTATAGGCCAAGTGGGAGATTGTTAGACATTATGTCCCATAGCGTCACTGTTTGTAAATGATATTGTATTATTGTACAAAATTAACTATGTGATAATGAAATTGCCTTTTGCCGTTTTGTAATGTTATTTACTTTGATATATAAATGGCGAAAGTCCATATGATTAGTACCGGATTGAGATGATATGAGACAGTATCAATCCATAAGGTTTAATCATTAAATATCCCTAGTCGTAGTATTATCGAGATCGGACATCGATAATGCGGAATAGACTAGTATTGCGCTTGTGCACGTTGTGAGGGCACAACGGCATAGTTCTCATATATTAAGTATTGGATACTTATGCAAGTGCGATAGGAGGTTGTGTTTTACCGATGGTACGGAAAACAGCTTCGCTCTGGATAGACCCCGCGGAATCCCATTGGTAGTATGTCTATGTGTCTATGGGAGGCCGCATCAGGGTAGGTGTATATGGTCTTAACCTGAGACTTACATCGCTAGTACTTGCGACAATCGGTAAACTTTGGTTTTGGTGGTTGGGGACCTTAACCGGTTCTGTGTACACCTCTTCTGGGTTTATCGAGAAGCGTAGTGTACTGGATGTGATGTCAAGATGGAAGTATCGCTTCAGACATATGGAGGTGATGATCACGCAGGGCACAGAACTAGTACTCTATAAAAGGTTGCAACCGTCGGGACAATATGACCAGGTCAGGATTGTCCGATTTAAAGAGACTAGTTGCTTGATGTCCGATATATGTTTCGTACGGGGCAGACACATCTCCAGCCCTAGGCCTAGCATGTGATCATCCGATACTGGATCGATGTACGCAATACTACGGTATACTACGCTTGATATAGATCTTATATTCCTATAAGAATATTTCTGGAGAATTGGGTAGGCATGGCGCTTTGCTAGAAGCCAACCTTGTCTTGTGAATCGGTAAGAACGTAGTACGAGGTACGTGCGTGTTCGGATTATCCGACCACCGTATTTACTGCCAACATATCCAGAGATCTCTTGGGTCGCTTCCTGAAGATTCACCTGTGATATTTGATTCGAACTTAATTAATCTTGGATTAATTGCGGAGAAACTTTATCTCGGATAAAGTGCCTTATTTAGAGAGAGAGAACGATTAATTTGGAATTAATCAGTAAGATTATTATATTCGATATAATAATTGAAATTCGATTTCGACGCGAAATTAAAATTAGATTTTAATTCGGGCATACGAGTTAATTTAGAATTAATTCGTTAGCGACGTAAATAATAATTTCGCTAGGCGCGATTATTTATTTAAATTCGATTTAATTAACGTCGCGACGCAAGTTCGGTATTTCGGAAATATCGAACCCGAACGCGTGAGTGGACGTGGGCCCACTTTCATTTGGAAACGTGTGGGGCCCACATGACACTTGTCATTATATGCATTATTTTATTGATAAGGCATTGCATGTTAATAGTGTACAAAACACTCTAAGGCATTGCATGGTGATAGTGTGCATTACACTCAAAGGTTTTGCATGGAGTTTGAGTGTTTGACACTCTAAGCCATTGCATGGTTTATGTCATAGATTTATTATTAATTTAATAAAATTATGACATAAATATAAATTGATTTTTGGTAAAACAAAATCAATTAAGACATTACACAAATCTCTCTTCTCTCTCAAAATTGCCGTGAACTCCATTGACAAGGGCAAGGAAGATTTGATCTTCTATTCTCCATTTTTGCTAGCACAAGCAAGGGATCAAAAGAGGTGATAGGGAAACCATCAAAGAGCTTGGAATACAAAAGCTTGGAGCTTCAAGTCTTCTTCCTCCTCTTGGCCGAATCTTCCATAACTTGGAGCTTCTACCATTTGATCATCTTCTTCATCACAAGATATTGTAAGTATGATTCCGCCATACTTCATGTTTATATATATTCTTTATAGTATTTCATATGCTTAATCTTTGTTTGGGACATATTATAGAAACCAACAGGAGTAACAACCTTTATTCAAGGAATAAAGATCTACTGGGATAGATTTGGAGTTGTTAACACTCTCTGGGAAATTGTACATTTAAAATGTACTTGATAGGGTATCTCATACGCTTCGAGCATATGGAGTCACAATTAGGTCAATCCAAGTGATAGTCACTGGATTAAAGATTAAGAACATCTGTTAGTATCTGAGAGAACTAAAGATGTTGTCTTAAACTATGGAGAATGAGAACTTGAAGTGACTGGGATCACCGCTGCAAGTTTCCAAACAATTAAATATTGTGGTACTATAAAGTTTGAATAACGGGACAGTGAGCTGGAAATCTTCCAAGCAAGATAACTGTTGCCGAATAAACAACAAATGCGGATTATTGCTGTAGCTGAGGCAGCAAAAGAAGCCATTTGGATCGAAAATAAATCTAATTAGATTAGATATAGTTCTGTTAGCAGCTGAGCTAGGCGTCAGCACATGCTAAGGAATTAAAGGTCTCATCGACGATCCAAATATATACTTCTATATCATCTGATTCGTTCGGATCATACATCGTGGCGATGTGATGATCGTATAAATAGCGTCAAACGATGATCAAACAAATCCGCTGACGAAAACCTTTCCCCAGCAATTTGAGCGAATCGTACATAGTTCGGGTGTGGGACACTTGAGTGACTGGCTATGTGCCAAGTGGGAGATTGTTGGACAAAATGACCCATAGCGTCACTATTTGCACAGATCATTGTGTTGTTGTAGCAAATTAACTATGTGACAAGGAAATTGCACTCTCATCATTTGTGATTAGATCACCATAGATATATAAATGAAGAGAGGTCCCTATGATTAGTTCCTGGATTGAGAATGATATGAGACAGTATCAATCCCCGAAGGATTAATCATTAAATATCCCTAGCCGGAGTATTATCGAGACTGGACATCGATAATGCGGAATAGGCTAGTATTGCACTTGTGTGCGTTGTGAGGGCACAACGGCATAGTTCTCATATATATAAGAATCGGATACTTATGCAAGTGCGATAGGAGGTCGTGTTTCACCGATGGTACGGGAAACAGCTTCGCTCTGGATAGACCCCTCGGAATCCCATTGGTATTATGACTATGTGTCTATGGGAGGCCGAAATCAAGGTAGGTGTGTATAGTCTTAACCTGAGACTTACATCGCTAATACTTACGATAATCGTTAGACTTTGGTCTTGGTGGTACAGGGCTTTAACCGGTTCTGCGTACACCACTTCTGGGTTTATCAGAGAGTCGTAGTGTATTGGGTGTGATGTCGAGACGGAAGTATCACTTCAGTCATAGTGGAGATGATGTCACGCAGGATACGGTACTAGTGCTCTTGAGTGATGCGCATCCAATCGGGATATTGTGACCAGGTCATGAATATCTGATTATAGAGACTATGTTACCAGACATCCGATATGTGTTTCAGACGGGGCAGACACTTATCCAGCCCCAGCCCTAGCACGTGACTATCCGATACTGGGCCGATATGCACAATACAATGGTATACTACGCTTGATACAGATCTTAATATTCTTAAATGAATATGACCGGAGAATTTGGTAGACATCGTGCTTTGCTAGGAGCCGACCTTGTCTCGTAAATCGGTAGAACGTAGTACTTGGTACGTACGTGATTCGGATACACCGACCACCGTATTTACTGCCAACGTATCCGGAGATCTCATGGGTCGCTTCCCGATAATCCACCGATGACGCATAACTCGCACTCTTAAATAATCTGGGATTATATAGAAGAGAGAGAAAATTAATCTAGGATTAATTACGGAGATATTTTATCTAGGATAAAATACTGTCTAGAGAGAGATAACGATTAATTTTGAATTAATCGATTAAATTAATATATTCGATATATTAAACGAAATTTGATTTCGACGCGGAATTAAAATTAGATTTTAATTCGGGTGAACGAATAAATTTAGAATTAATTCGTTAGCGACGTGAATAGTGAATTCGCTAGGCGTAATCATTTAATTACGACGCGACGGAAAAATAGTTAATTTGGAATTAACGAACCCGAGCCCGAGTGTGATTGCGAGCGCATTCGTATTTCGAATTCGAGTGCGGCATCGCAAGTCGCATCAAGCGTCAAATCATTAGTCGCATCAAGCGTCAAATCACTTGTCACTTTGAGTGATGTGACTTGACAACATGTCACTTTATTAAAGTAGATGTGACTTGATGGACTTGTGATGGACTTTTGACTTTGGAGTGTGGAACACTCAAGGACATTACAATAGATTTAATTTGTTTTTTGAAAGCAAATTAAATGGTAAAAACATTTATTATTTTTTGAAAATATATAAACAAATGTTATACCACTTTTGTAATAATTTTTTTTAACACATATATCTCTCTCCTAATTCTCTCTTTCACTCACGCCCAAATGGGCAAAATAAACTCACTGGTTTCATACAAAAACCGTGAGCATGAGGGAAGCAAGAGTGGATTTTCATGGTGAAAATCCAAGTGCTAGCACACTTACGAGACTTGCGAAGGTGGTAGGGAGGTTCACCCATGAGCCGGGATCCGTTTGACGAAGCTTGGAGCTCCGTTTCGCAGCTCAAAATCTGAAAATGGAAGGCAGTGAACTGCTGCAGTGGGCGCCAAAACAGTGGGCTTTTTGTGGCTTCATTCGTCTTCAAATCATCTCAACCGATCGATGTGAGTATTCCGCTACCTCCGTTGATGTATTCACACATGTATGTCATGTCTTGTTTGATCTTGGGACCTAGATAATAACCATCATTATACACCTCTATGGAATCCTTACATCCTAAGGGTTATGTTCTTTCTTCTTAAAGGACATACCCTTCCCTTTAAACCCAAATATTTAATTTTTTCACTTAAGGATTACATCTTTTCATTTTCTATATATACTCTTATACATTATATTTAGAAAAGTTTCCTACAATCCCCCACAATTTTCTAAATATTAATCCATACACTTAAGAGAGTTTCCGTGAACCAAAACTGTATCGGAATAGGTAGCTTTCGCCTTGAACCTTTCAGAGTGAATGACAATCAGATTTACATGGCAAATCAGTGACCCATAGTCTTGAATTGTTATGTCATTGGTGTAAACCAAGACAATAGCCATCAAACAGTTTGACTTCGACCATTTCCCGTTCTACGGTTGTGTTAAGTTCGGCCATGAACATCAATCCTGGATTCATCAAGCGTCAAATCACTTGTAACTTTGAGTGATGTGACTTGATTGATGTGATGAGTGATGTGTGTGGTTGGCAATTAAAGCCAAATGTGTTGGAAATGAACTTGAATTTCATTTCATGTGTATTAGATACACAAAATTACAAAAAACCGTATAACACATTTTTTCCCTCCTCTCTCTCTTCTTCTTCTTCCTCTCTCTCACGCCATTTCTGGTTTTACTGGGCAGTGACCGAAAATGGAGGGAAGCAGTGCGTTTTTGTGGCAAGAACAAGAGTGCTAGCACACTCCGGGATCAATGCGAAGGTTATAGGGAAGTCCACCCATGAGCTGGGAACCATTCGACGAAGCTTGGAGCTTGATGAAGGAGACCAAAACACCGAACCAGTGAGCTTGAGCTGCTGTTTTGGCGTGACCAGTGCAGTGGGAAGTGAAGAATTTTTGTTGCCTAAAGCGTCGCTCAACCGCTCGATGTAAGTATTCCGCAACTTCCGTCGTTGTATTCACACGATTCATGCTTGTTTAATTCGATCTTGGAGACCTAGAATCACTAACCCAAACACTCTCACAACATTTGTGAATACTTGAACTCTTTCTTTTTTCTCTCAAATTCTTTCTCACAACATTTGTGTGAATGAATGCAAAATGTTAACCTTAGAAGTGAGAGAAATGGTAGAGATTATATTCTCTTATACAAGCCAACTAACCTTGTCATTAAGCATCTAATGCTTTCTTGCAATTGCCAACACAAAAATGTAAGTGCCATACCAAAGCATAAGAAATGATAACCTAAAGACAATGACTTTGTTATTAAGCATCTAATGCTTTCTTTCAATGGAAAACACATAAATGTGGAGGCCATACCAAAGCATAAGAATGGATTAGCTAATGACAAAACTATTAGGTGTATACAAGCCATCTAATAGACATAATAAATTGGAGAGCATGGCAAGCCATATGGCTTTATCTCCAAGGTAAATAAAAATCACCATCTCAATAATGATTAAATTACCTTCAATTATGTTGTAGTAATTATCTCATAAGTATTACTAACTTGATTATCTTATAATCAAGACTTGATTATCTCATAATCAAAGAATTCTAAAAAACATTAAGTTAAACTAATTTAACATAGTTTTTATTTGTGACAATAAATATTATTAATCTCATAGATAATACATAAATATAATGTGAGCATATTATTAGACAATCTAATTATATTAGGTTTGCTACAGTTAATCGAGCTAGCACGGGGACCAAATGGACCTATGATTCTGATCTCCAATAATACCAAAATATTAATTAAACTCTTTTAAGGTATTTGTAAACGGATCAGCCAGGTTTCATGCAGATGCTATCTACGTGACAGAAACATCTCATCTCTGCACTATCTCCCTAATGAGATGATATTTTCTCTCTATATGCTTTCTCCTCTTGTGGCTTCTAGGTTCCTTTGAATTTTCCACTGCACCACTATTATCACAATAAAGTATAAGTGGTTTATCCATATCTGGAAAAATTTCTAGATCTCCCAAGAACTTCAGGAGCCAAACTGCTTCCTTAGCTGCTTCACAAGCTGCTATATATTCAGACACCATGGTGGAGTCATTAATACAAGATTGCTTTATGCTCATCCACACAATGGTTCACGACCTAGGGTGAACACTGATCAAGATGTTGATTTTCTAGAATCGACATCCGTCTAAAAATCATAGTCAATATATCCCATGAGGATCATATCCTCACCAGAATATACAAGCATAAAATTTCTCATTCTCTTAAGATACTTGAGAATATATTTCATAGCCACCCAATAGTCCAATCTTGGGTTGGACTAAACCTAATGTCTACTCCCATTGCAAAGCAAATGTCCGGTCTCATGCATAACATAGTATACATAAGACTACCAACCACCGAGGCATATGTGATATGTCTCATTTCCTAAACTACTTGAGGTGTTTTAGGAGACTATTTCTTTGACATCTGAATTCCATGTCTGAAAGGAAAATTACCTTTCTTGGAATTCTGGTTCACAAATCGCACAAGGATCATGTTGATATAGAATGCTTAAGATATTATTAACAGTCGTCTCTTGCGATCTTGAATAATCTAAATCCTAAGTACATAACTGGCTTCTCCCAAATCTTTCATTTGGAATTGATTAGCTAGTCATATTTTCACTTCTGATAATATATTTACATCATTCATAATGAGTAAAATATCATTGACGTACAAAACGAGAAAAACCACCTTTCTATCAATGATGTGCTTGTAAATACACAGCTCATCGACGTTTTGCTAAAAATTATAAGACTTGATTGTAGTATCAATTCTTATGTTCCAAGATCGAGATGTTTTCTTAAGTCCATAAATGGACCTTTACAGCTTGCAAACCTTTTGCTCTTGTCTTTGTGTTATGAACCCCTATGGTTGTACCGTATAGATACTCTTGTCAAGATTTCCATTCAAGAATGCAGTCTTGACGTCCATTTGTCAAATCTCATAGTCATAATATACGACAATGGATAGAAGAATACATATGGATTTTAGCATGGCTACTGGTGAGAAAGTCTCATCATAGTCGACTCCCTCTTTCTAGGTATAACCTTTTGCCACTATCCTACCCTTGAAGGTCGGTACCTTCCCATCTACTCCATTTTTTCTCTTGTAGATCCACTTACAACCTATTGGTTTTACTCTATCAAGTTGGTCTACAAGCTCCCAAACTGAGTGTAACACCACGCCAGAGGCATGATGCTACTGGTATGAGATATGATTGACCCATCTCCATAAGTCTCTAAATTTAAAGAAAATTCGGCATGATGTATCTTAATACTGGACAACCTGGATGACAAACGGTAAATATATCAGTATTTACCGCTCATTTTACTTAATATTTTGTATAGTTTCTTGAGTTTTATGAATATTTTGATGTGTTTTGCGTATTTTGTTGATAAATAAGGTTTCAGGACTCACTGGAATCAAATCGGGGCCAAAACAGTGAAAAATAGACAAAAAAGGCAAGAATATCATTTACACATTGCGACATGCAAAACTCTCTGCATCGCGACACGCCTATGTTACTATGCTACCGACACGCATCATCATGATGTCAGCGATCAATTATGTAACCAGCAGACACATGTCCTTATTGACGTTATCAATGACATCAGCGTCGCGACACCGAGCCAATAATTCAGCTACTGACGAAATGCGTGCCATGTGTCATCATCTCAGGAAACCTTGTACACGTGTCGAAGATCAACGGCGCGTCGCAACACGCAATACATCACGCGTCGGGACGCGCAATACCAAATTTTGCCTATAAATTGAGGCCAAAATTAGAAGGAAAATTCATACCTTCTTCTTGGGATTTCCTTAAGAATATTAAGAAGATTGTATCTTATTTGTTTATTTACAGCTTTCTTGTATTTAAGTTTTATTTTAAGCAATAGATCTTCTTTATTTTTACTTTTCAGTATGATGAGGTAACTCCCCTCTATTGGGGTGAAAGGTAAAGCTTTTATTACTAATATTTAGATTAATCTCCCTTAATTATGATATATAAACTATTTTAAAACATGTGGGATACCGCTTTTATGGTCGGTTGGAATTAATCAAAAATTTGACTTAATCAGGATACCGCCTATATGGTCGGTTGGTAATGTCATGCAAAGTTTATATATTATAATAAGAGGGATATCGAAATTACAAGTAATAAAGTGGATCCTATAACCCCCAACATTTTATTTTATTGCTTTATTTACCTTTTTAATTTCCAAGTTTTACTTTTTGTCATTTTCTTTATTTATGTTTTTAATAGTCTTAGATATTAGTTGTAACTAAATACCATATCTGGGGTTGTGATGAATTCTGATATCATCGTTTTATAAGTGGTTAATTTATGTTTTGGGTAATTTAAAGGTTTATTTATTGAGTCTTAAGCTTAATGCTTCTTATTAACTGGCCACTAATAAGATTGATCTGATAAATTTAAAATAAACTTGACGAAAGAATTTTACGTTTCAGCCTTAGACTCAATAGCTCACGATCTCACCTTGGGGCATGGTGATCCTTAGGTAGATTTCCTTCCAGGATAGACATATGCCTGTCGGGCGGGGTAGCCACAATAGGAACTTAATTTTAATGAATTCAGGTAATTTGGTTAACAAAGACATATGATTAATTGGATTACTTTGAGTGTTTGCATATGACCATCGATAGAGGCCTTTGCATAATTTCGTGTTACAGGTTAATAAATCGATATATTACACAGACATGAGATAATCACTTCATCTTTAAAAGATATTGGAAGGATTCACAACCCTGGATAGTTTCATAATATTGAATTTCCTTTAATTTACATTCGCATTGTTTTAATTACTTGTCTTTACTTTAAAATCACTATCCAATCAATAACCAATCTATTAGATACATGTAAACATTTAACTTCATAAATTGATAGCTTAGGTATTAAGTCGTCGTGGGATCGATACATTTATACTACTTGAACGATATTTGCGCTTGCGTAACGTGTGTGTTACCACCGATCACTGGATCACAGTCCAACATCAAAACAAAATCTAAGAAAATAACAACAAACAAAAGGACCTTTGGTCCACACAAAACATATTAAAATCATATCTTAAAGGCTTTGTGCCCACATCATCTATCTACACTCAATGGCTTTGTGCCCGCAACATCGTGATGAATCAAAATATTTACTTAATATATACAAACAATGTGCTCATCACGAAAATTAATATAGTAACCAAACATCCTAAACTCCTAAAACTTCTCCCAGTACACTTACGAAGATGACTGCAGCTTGGGTAATGTGCGTCTAGAGCATGACTTCCAAAGCTGAAGTGGCTGAATCATCTGGTAGCCAATAAGCAAAACTAGAAAATTGGTATGGTGTGAGTTATAAATACTCAGTAAGTAACCATGCTAGTACTACAAATAAACAAGTCAAACATATCAACAAATTAACAGAATTACTAAATTGTTACAAGTTCATATTTATTAACTTGTTATTATCCTTTACACTCAACCCATGTCAAATTTTCACATTTACAAATCTACATATGTGCTAATCTAATAGCTAACATCCAAAGTATACAAAGTAAAACTTGAATAAGAGTGAGTATATCGTTTAATATCAAATCCACTTCAATCAAGTGAAACATGAAGTCATACATCTATACGTTTAACATAACTATCCATATTTGAAATATCATCAAAACTGTAAAACAAATAAACTTCCTTCTATTCGATTACAAACTATCTTCTATACCAAAACAAACTTTCTTTAACTTTCTTTAATCACAATAACCTTACAATAGCTTGGCATTCGGGATTCCTATGCATTTTCCCATATCATAGCACATTTCTCTTATATTCATACAAACACAACTTAGTAAACACGCTTTATAACCTCTGATATTCACATCGATTTCAAATCATCCATTCATTCACATAAGCATACACAATTAATACATATCACGAGTTATGTCATATAAATACATACAAAAGACATATTTAAAAATGTCATGCAACCAATCACG
Organism: Zanthoxylum bungeanum; assembly: GCA_019454045.1. NCBI lineage: Eukaryota > Viridiplantae > Streptophyta > Magnoliopsida > Sapindales > Rutaceae > Zanthoxylum > Zanthoxylum bungeanum. Next base: position 99,616 of record SKCR01008570.1, read on the forward strand.
AAGCACACATAACAATCGGTACATCAAAGATCACATTATCCAAATACATACACATATGGCTGGCTTACACACACAATGCTCGTATGAGACTCATTACCTATTTT